>VOMN01015664.1:0-13646 GCA_014899125.1 Orchestia grillus | reverse complement strand
GCCACCAAAATAAACAGCCCTGGGGAATAAAAGTTAATAACATACACAGGAAACAAAACAGTAATTGGCACCGCTCGGTTCGGTCTACTGTACTATGGCTGCCGAACGTGAGGGCTCGATTCGGACGCACAAAGAATCTCACTCCGCGAAGTCCACGTTTTACCGTTCTACTTAAAAAAAATCGTTTATTCCGTTATCATTCACATACAGAGCATGGTATATCGGGTTTTCAATCNTTGTAAAGTAATGCTATTTGTTTAAGATAAATTATTAAATATTTTTAAATCCGCTATTTTCAATGTGAAATCCTCAAAGAAAAATACGTTTGAATTTTTAGTGCGCTTTGCAGGCGGATTGGAATCGAAAGTCATTTCATTATTTTGCAGGCTAATATCAGTATCCTAATTCCGAATTTTACTGGTTGAAATGTCGCGCCACTGCATGCTACAAGTGCAAAATGGCGGAGGAAGAAGAAATGAACTGTTATCGCGGGACAGATGGTTCCTAGCTAAAATCTAACTCTGGCTTGCTTTGTAAAATAATCAAAAATAATTTTATAATGAAATACTTTGAGCAAGTTAAAAGTGATCTAGAATGCCGTCCAAAAATAGCGTTAAATTTTTGAACACTTTGGCTGTGAATTAAATTCGAGGTTTTAGAATTACGTTGACGATCTCTTATCAGTAACTCAACTTCAAAAATTGTCTGGCTAGGAATGTCCATGCTACCGCATGCTACACACCAAAGATGTATCCTGAAGTTTTTCTGTAGATACTTAAATAAAAATTAAAGTAGCACTGGAGAAATAAAAAAATTTGTTTGAACTGGGACTGGGATAGGCATACATTGCTCCTATTGTGTTATAAATCACTTGCCTTACTTCAAATTACTTTTTAAATATAAATCCATCATTGATGGAAAAGTTCCAGTTTATGGGCTCCATGGCGTACAGCTTGATGGCCTCACAGCCGGGACGTTCATGGTTCGATTCCGGCTCAGGTAAGGTATTTCACGTAACGAGGGAGTATTTCCTTTGGGAAATGAAGCTTAAATCACACATTCTTCACATCCCTCACCGCGGCAGTGATTGTAAGGTTTGGAAAACCCAACGTTAAACGTGTTGGAACTAATAAAAGTTCTTTTTTTTTACTGCTGCCAACTCTACAGAGCATCCTATCCATCGCTGTCTTAATTATGGTGTTATTAGTTAAATATTTTTCAAGTGGTGGAAACCTATTTTCATGATATTTCGAAACATAGATAAATTTGCATGGAAAGTTATTCAAACCATTTCCATACTAGTACAACATAATGATGGAAACTCTGCGCGAAAATTTAGTCTAAATTTTCATAAATTTTGTCTGCCGGTATCATCACGGTGCTTTCTGTCAAATTAGTGAAATAAACCTATCCTTATCTAACCTAGCCTACCCTAAAGTAACCCTAACGTAACTCTAACATAATCCTAACTTACTCATAGCGTAACCAGGAGAAAGCATTGGAGCGTGAAATAGGTTGCACAATATAAACTAATCGCTATTAATTTTTGCCTGTCATTTAATTTTGAAAAATTAATTCCTGTTTAGAATAATTCCTACCCCATTACATCAAATGAAGGCTGTGATATTGTGCTATTGGCTGCGCAAAAGCACAGTAATAGTTACCGATGTTTATTTGAAATTAGGAAATTCAATTCTCAAAATTTGAAATATTTTTCAAAGTTTGTTGTTTTATGATCGTGGTGTTCACTCCGTGGTACACCCTAGTTGACGTTTCATCAGTGGAAAACAGTGAGGTGACCGCGGACTATCAGTCTGTTTGGAAATCAAAAAATGGAAGACGTGGCAGACGTGTCTATCAGAAAAGCTAGAGAAAATCTTTGCAAATGGGATGATTTAGCTCATCCGTTTGCACCAATCAGTGAAAAAAATCAAGAGACGGTTATTGAATTATTATCTGCGGCAACTATTAGACCATTTCCTGAAGAATTGATCCAAAGTCATTCGACTTCTCAAGACCAAAACCATGACAAGTCAGCAAGTGACGAGTCCGTGCCCTGTATTACTTCCATCGACGAGGTACGAGGATAGTTATCTATACTGCAGTTATTCCTAGGTTTCGTGTGTAACCTGTGTTGAGTCTTGCGCTCGGTTAAGTGGCATGCAGTTCCTGAGTGGATGGTGCCTAGTGAACTAGCATGGAGTCGTTGGCCTTCATTTTGCAACATTTTCTCATTCTTTCTCATTGATAAATTTTATGAGGAGCTTACGTTTTTACAAGTTTTTTTTGTAGAATTATGAGTATATAGAAAAGACAAAAGGAAAATTGTCTTACTAAATGGTGAGAAACAATAATTTGTTTAATTCTATTTGCTTCTTATGTTCAGTAACTATATTGGATTATGACTATGAACTTGAAGATATCAATTCAATGAATAGCCATTTAACTATGGTTTTTGATACTCAACTGATAATGTTTTAGATACTATGAAAAGCATTATTTTGCAGTATTATCTATGGCTTTTTCTATCCTTTAATTTTTGTGCAGAAACTGCTCAGATTAATTTTCAGTTCAAGATTCCAATCATGGAAGCATATTGCATGTGACTTTTCAAGTGTACTTTTACCCATTCATTTAAGATATAAACATGAAATGTAATGAAAATGAATGTATTTTGAGGTAAGACAAATTGAAGATTCTATAGCTACTTTCATTTGTTGCAATCATGCTCTTATGTTTATTTATAAATAGAAAACAATCTACAACCTTTTCCAACCTGTTGCCTAACCTAATGTAACTTGACCTAACTGAATCTAACCATAATTAATCTCACTTTAAGTATCATTTCAGAATGCAAAAATGCCAAGATAAATTCCTAGTCTTGCCAGAATTTTTCTGTTGGGGGTCTGAATTCCTCCGTGCTCAAAGTGTTTGTACTTGGCTTTAGTTTGTAACTCTCACATGTCTGAAATGAAGCTTCAAGTTTTCTGCACATGGAAGTCATAATTATATAACCTAATGTGGGGCTGTTTAGAATAATTTTGGATATTTTTTATTCATTATTTTTTATCTTTCATGATTTTTACATAATGTTTAAAATCATTTCATAGAGATTTTATGAAAACTATGAAGTAGTGTATTAGAACATGAGATCATACATGCAGCTCTCAATCAAAGTAAAAATGGCATCCAAATTGCCATAGAATTTAGGCAATTTAGGAGTTGGAACATGGAAGTAAAATTTTAAAAAGCTTGCTGCAAAATTATTTTTTGTTTGGATAATTTTTTCTAGCTTAGTTGATCATAGCTATGGCTGAAATCAATTGCTAAATTAAGAAATTTTCCAATCTGTTCAGTAATTGTAAGTGGCTGAAAATAAAAAACAGCACACAACCTTGATATTCTGCTTGCTGTTTATTAGATGTATATTGGACCCAGTTGATATATTATCTACACCTTGTAGAGAACATGCCTCAAAAGAACTCAAGTGTATGAGTGGTATTTGTGATTCAGTTGCTACCCTGTAACCTGCTATTTCTATGCTCTGGGTATCCTGTATGGAAACACACCTTGTGCATAGATTCACCATTTTCCTGCGTCTACGCTAAATGGACTTTTCTCTTACGGTGTGAGAGTTTCTAAAGCACAGCTATTACTACTACTACTATTACTACTACTACTACCAGTGAACACCATATTCTATTTTGAAGGTTAAAATTTCCTTATAAATATTGTTGCAATTGTAATTCAATTACCAAGTTGTGAAAGTATAAAAAAAATCCCATGTGTTTCTTGCAGTACAGTATTTCTGTTTTTGTAACTCTTCTTCAAAAACGTAATAAAGTTTCTCTCTTTCAGTTCCTGGCATGGTATGACAAAACAGAAGAGAAGCATCAGCATAAGGTCAGCAATGAGCTCTCTCTTCCTGTCATAGTTGACAGAGACTCATCCACCAAGGCTGGAGGGGGAGCAAGCAGCGTCCTGGTGGACTATATTGGCCAGCTCAATGGACATAGGACCGAGTGTCAGGCTCTTCTCCAGCAACTCGATGGTGCTCTGCATCACCTCAATGATCTGCACTCACAGGTTTGTTTTTCCATTCATCAACTTGTTAGAAATGAGCAGGGTTGTTTGCCAACTAAAAATCCACTCTGAAAAACACCGAATGGAAAATGTTTTTTTTCAATCTCTAAGTAAATGCTAAATAAATTTAAAACCATTGTGGCAATGGTTACCTCGTCATTATGTTACCTCAACTCTAACTAGGCCTTTAGGACTTCTCATGTCAGGCCCTCTAAGCTTCTTTCCATTTTCATTCCTTTACTGATTATTTTTTATCTTTTTTCCTTCTTCTTCCTTAACTCACTATTTCCATGTGTGGAGAAACTTGTTTGGTAACATACCTGTGCATAGATTCCACGTGTCCTTTGGTCCATACTAAATGGTCATTTTTTTACTCTCTTGAGATTGCATTCCATGTGGCTAAAGAATTAATACAATAAAAAGTTAATGATCAAAAAATTTCTGGAAATATTGTTGTTCTCCAACAACTGGAAATTGAGGTATTGAATTTTCTTAACTTATTCAAAAAGTTAATTCTTAGCAAAGGATTATTTGCTTTGTAAGATTAGGGAGCTGATTACAAACTCATATGATTTAAAGCATCTAAAGTGAATGACTAGTAAAACTGCAAATTAACACTCTGCATACATTGCACGAGTGTTTTATTCTTTAAAGCTGTACAGTTTATTACCATCTCTGTGTGAAAAGCTAGTGTTTGTAGTACAGTCAACCTCCAACAATCTGTGTTCTGATGGGTGACCGATGAGGTTCAAGAAACATGCATATGGCAAGCAATGTAAATTAAAGCAAGATTAATTTCGTTTTCTGTTTGCTGAGTTTTTGTCTTTGTTTCATATGTATTCAAATGTATTAGGTTTATTTTACCAGGCTTGGTTTCAATGTTTTTTTTTTAATTTTATAAAGTCCGATTTTTCAATAATCCAGATGCATCCTTCCCCCACGAGGTCAGAATTCTCAAAAAGCTCACTGCACATGTGCACTTGATCCAGACAAGTCTTGTAATTTCCATTGTTCTGTGAAATTGCTCTACACGTAGACCCATTAGGTCTGATTATACTATCCCTACTTTCATGCTTCAACTGGTGATTGATGGATTATTGTACACATGCAAGCTTACTATTGAGTTTTGTCACTGGTCTTGGGTATCAGGTTTGTAATAAATTCTGTTCAATAATTACCGTAGTTGGTGTGTTAACGATCATTATGGCAGACTTGAAAAATCAACCCCTTTTCTATTGAAAAGGTTCGAAAACATTTAATTTGATTTGATTTATCAAATGTTGTCTGCTAAGTACTGCCATGGCCTCTTTAGCGTTGGTTCTCTGCAATTACACTAGAACATCAACTTACAAACACTCCAACACATGAACTCCAGGTGCCAATAAAAAATTGTCAGAAAACGCACTTCTGGTTATGATTATGAATTGGCTTGGTTCATAATTGTAAATTAATTTTCTGACAAATTTTATTCATTTGGCAAGTTTTTTGTAGGTGTAGGGGCGATTTGTAAGTCAGATTCTGCTGCAGTTCTATTCCTCCATGAGCCCATTGGTGCCTGATGTTTGGGGCTCAACAAATTTTGTAATTTGTCTAACAATGGCTTCTTAGTAATCATTTGTGTCAGACACAAAATTTGAAAGAAAATTTTGTCCAGTATTAAAGTGAATGTGATACCATAAAGGGTACGAGTAGAAGTCATCGCTAGGTACTGAAAATTGAAAATTCTGAAGTAAATTATTTAAAATGTCAGTTTTTCATTCCATGTACAAGTCATTTCATACAAGAAATGATAGTTAAGGTACAGTTTAATTAGTAAAACATCTATTGCTTTTGTCTCTATTGTTTTTATCCTGGATGTTACTATCAAGTGTTCAAAAAAATGGATGCTATGTATTAATGGGTTAAATTGTTGAGGCTAAATTGAGGTCAAAGTTCCTCAGCAGTGCATGATAGACTTGAAAACCTGGGAATTTGTTTGGACTCCACGTCAGCCACACTGATGTGCCGCCTTTTTAGTTTTGTATTTAATCTTTCTTCCCTTGGGGTGAACTTCAGGTCTGGACATCAAACTTGGGACCTGCTAACTAGGAGACTCCCTATCACTTGCATTGCAGAGCAAAGTTTTATATGTTGAGTTTGTTTGTATATCTACGTAATATGTGTAAATTGAATTCATGATTTCATTTGTTCTTGTATTTACATTACATACAGAAATCAATGTTTGTATCGCTTTTGATTCTGACAGTGGCTCTAAATTTCAAATGTGTGTTGCAACATTTTACCCTAGAAAATTATTATACTGTACTATCAGCAGGTGATCATTCTACGTAAAATTAGAGAGAAACTGTCACCCTGGCTATTTTAAATACTCATCTTTTTGACTGTGCAGTACACCAGCGTGTCCACCAGGACAACAGCCCTGCACACGGACTGTGAACATCTCCTGGCAGAGCAGACTGCCCTCACCAACAGTGCTGAGGAGATCCATGCTAAGCTCTGGTATTTCACGCAAGTGGATTCCATATCTCAGAAGCTCACGTCGCCTGCTTTCACGGTCACGAGTGAAGGCTTCATTCCCCTCCTGGCTAAAATAGATCAGTGCATTGCTTACATGAAGAACAACCACACGTACAGGGAGGCGTCCGTTTATTTAGTGCGGTACATGCATTGCTTGAGCAGAGCTCTTAGTCTCATTAGAATGTATGTCACCAGATCCCTAGAGGCTTCTGCCAAGCAAGTTCTTCCTAGACCTGGTGAGACCCAGCCAAATTCGGATAATGCTAGTGTATTGTATTATAGTAAATTCAGAACTAATGCACCCAGAATTAAGTCTTTAATGCGAGAGATTGAAGAAAGACTGGTGGATGAGAAAACTTCAGAATCGAGTGACACAGTGTCAGAGCGTAGGTATTCCGTAAACTCTGAGAACAATCATTCCGTTGAGCCGAGTGAAGGGACGGCTGTGGGAGGGCGGAGCCTGAGTGTTCTGTATCAGCATCATCAGGGAGATGCTTCGCACCAAGTAGAGTATCGGAATCTCTTGAACGACTGCCACCAGTGTTACTTCCAGCAGCGACAACTGCTGCTGGGGCCCAGCGTCGTGGACGCCGTGTCTCAACTGGTCGGCAACTACAAAAGAGATCACTGCACCCTCGTGAGGAGTGGGTGTGCCTTCCTGGTCCACGTGTGTGAGGACGAGTACGCCCTCTACCAGCAGTTCTTCTCTTTACCCACGCCTGAACTGGACACCTTCTTGGAGGGACTCTGCATTGCCCTCTATGATGGGCTAAGGCCTCTCATCATTCACATAGACCATCTAGAAACTTTGTCAGAGCTCTGCAGTATACTGAGGAGAGGGTGAGCAGCTCAGGAAATGAACACTCACTTCTTGGAATTCTCAAATCTTGATATGAATGTCTTCATGAACAGTTTACTGCCTTCAACTTTATATTCTACTTCTCCTGCAACTGTTGATCATTTATATTTGTAAAATTATGCTACACAGAACTACCAAATTAGAAGGTGCGTTATTTTCTTCTTATCCAAGAATAGACGATTAATAAAGCAGTTAAGATTGTGCTGATCAGCATTAATAGGTTTTCACCTGCCGCAGGATGATAGAAGAACACCTGCAGAGCAACCCGCGCCAGTTGGCAGCCCTGCGGTCGGTTGTGACGAGGATGCTGGAAGATGCTCAGGAGCGTCTAGTGTATCGTGCCCACGTCTACATCTCGTCTGACATTGCAGGGTGAGAGGCCATCTTCTAGCGTCCTTTGTCAATGTTAACCCTATGAGGGCTGACCTATTTGTTAAAGCTCTCATGTTCTTTGCATTGTGAATGTTAACTGTATCAGTACCAACTCATTTTTTTTTAAGTTTTGGTGTCCTATGCGTTGTGAATGTCAAAGCTACAACGACGGAACCAATTTTAGAAATTGCGGTGTCTTTCTAACACAAAACTATCTTCTTTGTGATTGTTAACCCTACGAGGACCAGCCCATTTTTGAAGTGAACAAAATATTGCGTAAACAGTCATTCATATTTCCTTTGCTTGTGTGCATATGCATCCAATTTTTGAACCAACTGATAAGAATTCAAGACTAAACTGGACTATTTCTAATTTCTATCAGGAGTGGCAGTGGTCTGCATGGGTTTTAATAGGGCTTGGGTAGCATCAAATAGTACTTCAAACATAACAATTAGGAATCCACTTGTATTGAATACAGTAATTCCACTGTATACTAACACACAGTTGTTTACTTGCTTATTCTCTCTGTCACGCTCTTAAGGATTTAGATAGGAGAAAATTCCCGGGTCCGTTTCCCTAAACTAATAGGGAGCCTGTTGGATAAGGTAGTCCGTATCAGTGATACTGAAAATAACATTATTCCATGTCAGAGTTAATGTAAATACAAGAGCATCTTGAGAATTTAACATCCTTTGTTCCACCTTTTTTGACGGGGCGCCTTTAGTATTACTTGAAAATCTAAGATGGAATTAAAGAAGTGTTAGTAGGGGCTCTATGTATTAAATACTATTTTTTTTTTTAGGATAATTTGAAATGAGCCATGTACTCTGTAAGTATTAAATGAAGCTACATATACAGGGTGTCCCACAAAAAAGTACATTGGAGTTCGAATTGATATGACTGCGGAAATATTATAGCTAATTCTGTAACTAACATGTTATTCGACTATTCGAACCCGTTATTCGAACAGGTATTTAGGCTACCAGTTGCATGGAGAAAAAGGTATGTTTATGTGTATTTTATAGATTCATTCATCCCAATAAATCTGCTACAAAATCACCCTTTATGGAACGGAGGACATGTTGAAGGAAATGGAGCCTAAAATAAATATATATTAGTACATAGATAGTAAACAATATTGCTGGAAACTAGTTCATCTACCCAGGAGATGGAAGTATACAAAGATAATTTTAGATCTGTGCAATACAGGGCGGCCTGGTCTAACTCCAAGGCCAATGGCCCATTTTTGAATTAGTCATCCTAGGTACAAAGTACCTAAAAAAAATATGCACCTCAATTTAGGACATCTACAGATCACTTAAAATATTAAGCAGCAGTGACAGAAGAGAGGTATCACTGATACAGCGTATTGAATGACGTATACATTCAGCGAGACTAACGGGCTCAAATCGGCTAATGTTGGTCTTGATGTTCTAGGTAAAGTGAGGCGTCCCATGTAGGGCGTGTCTGTGGCTACAACGAGCGGTAGGACGGTTTATCCACAGACATCTGTGGGTGTGTAACATATCCTGGACTTGACAGGTCTCCCTGAACGTTTATGACTGGCCTAACTCGCTTGGAGGCTACTCCCGTTTTGTTCTGAGACGGTATTTGTCTAAATGTTCGTCAAATTGAGTGTCGAGAGAGAGAGAACATGAACAGTTCTTCTCTATTGTGAACCAACTGTCAGTTGTGAATTGTCCATTTTATTTTTTATAATAGTGTTGAATTCAATTTATATTTTTTATTTTCCTATTTCGCGTGTGGCAGAACTTCTCTACTGCGATCTCTAGGGTAGATGGAGAGGTATTCTGGGCCTATTGTTTCTGGTCGTATATGTGGAAGTCACCTACGTGGTGCAGTGAGAGGACAGGAATGCTTAGCTATCCAGCCCCTTACTCGTACATTGTTGGCTGCATTTATTAGAAGATTCAACTCCCAGGATTGTCCATGTTGAAGGTAAATTTAGTAAACTTCTTCTGGATTATGTAATATATTTCTGGGTTCTACGTGTATTATGTTTATATTTATTATATATTGAGGAAATGTAGTACATAACCCAGGAGAAGTTAACTAAATTTACCTTCAACGTTGTTGGGTGTGTGTCAAGAAATTTGTTTTCAACTGTCGGGTGGATATATATCAGAAGCTCTGAACCAATAAAGAATTCATTTGTCCCGAGCTACATGTAGTTCACGGACTGAAATGATCAAATGTCAAAAACTCTGTTTGGTAAATGCGACTCTTTGGTGCAGGCATTTTCTTTTCAGTCGAGGTCTGATTCACTCATCGAGGATGTTTCCTGTCTAAATGAATAGCGTTGGGGCCTGTTCTTCTTCAAGGGAGTGTGTTATTGATGAATATTTTTGCTCAGAATGCAGCACTTTTTCCTTTTATTAGGTGTGTTAGTGAAAGAGATCATTCATTGAAATTTAGTTCTTTCCTGTCCCTGTGGTTGGTTTTGAAGAAGATAATGCATCAAATTTAAGTATCTTTCTCCTTCTTTGAGGCGTGTTGTTAAGGCAAGTTATTCTTGAAAGTGCAGCATCTAAGGGATCGTGCGCTTTTTAGAGGATGTCTTTAATTCTTGGGTTGCCTGCCGGTAAGGAGTAACTCTCATGTCTGACGTCATAAGTATCCTTACAAGAATTAGCGTTACTCTCTCAGCTCCCCATCTCAACACTACTCGTCTTGTTCCTATTTGTGTAGACAGAACGTAGTGACGTCTATCAGGACTGTCATTAGTGCAATATTTGTTATGTTTTTACATTTAGGTTTCCTCGAGGTGCTGGTGTTACAAATACCTCAATGCTGATCCCAGATATTCTAACACAATTCCAAAACTAATCCTTTTGGGTTCGGTAATGTTGATGAAGCTTTCCATGATATTGTATACAAAATGTCCCAAAGGATGTACCCTGTCTTCTAGAATGGGTGCTTAAACATGGTTCATGTTTTTCAGGGACTCATGTAATTGGTACAAGTTTAATAAGTTATATTTCAGAATGTGACATTTAAAATACATAATTTGATGTCACCAAAGAAATAGAGTGGATGCAATCCTTAGTTTAGAGACTCTATTTTAATTACAGTAAACCTTAAATAATCTGGCCCATTCATAGTATTGAAAATTCAAATTATGGCGAATTTTTTGTAAACGCTCCCATGTTGATTGGATGACCAAATTTAAAATAAACTTAATTATTCATTTTAAATACATATGAAACATAGGTAAATACTCCTTGAACGTGTAACTATAGATACGCCCTTAAGACTTCCATCTTACGTGCCCACTTAGCTTGTTTTAGGTTTCACACTTCCTTGCTGTCTCTTCTTTATCTTCTCTTCCTTATCTTATTAGCTTCCTGCTTTTATGCGATGTGGATCTATTGTGGGAGCTCACCGTATGCACGGGTCCCCCGTTCTCTACAGTCCTTGCTAAATGGTGTCTCCTATTTCGGCGTGACACAGTCAGTCACTGCAGCGCTGTTCTCTGCACTACTACTACTACTACTACTACTGCTGCTGCTGCTACGACCACCATATACATACATCTAATAAAATTTTAAAATATTGGAAGGATAAAACGTGCAGTATGGAAAGTGGTCAAAAAGTTCTCAAGAAATTGTGTACATAGTTCATTTCTTCAAACTTGGTTACTTTTCTACGTGAGATTTGTTATGATCGATACACTTTCGTAACGTATACTTCTACCTGAAAATTCCGTCTTTGTAGAATTACCAGGGCTGGTTCTGAGATCATGGAAATTGTAGGGTTTGTTCGAGAAGTTTTTGACCACCTCTCGGTTTATCAAAACCTGCGTTGTACGCGTACTCCTCGTCCTTTTGTAATGCGAAGCGTAAATTAGGACAATATAGTCTCATGCCAATCGTGCAGGTTCGTTGCATCACCGGGAGACCTGGCGTACCCCAGCAAACTGGAGCTCATGGAGCAGATCGCCAAAGAAATAGCAGAGAACACGCGCCGTGCATCTCGCGTCCACGCCAGGACTTCCAGCGACACCGCTTCTGTAGTGTCGGTGGGGTGAGTGTTCTTGTTTCTGTGTGGACTCGTCCGGGTTGTCGTATTTGGGATACACTCGGTGTATTCTGGGAAGTTTCGTAGAACTGGTCCTTAGCAGTCTCTCTATGTGTCAGTGATAGAACATTTGCAGTGATAGAAATGGTCATTAGCATTTCGTAGAACTGGTCATTAGCAGTCTCTCTATATGTGTCAGTGATACACTTGAAGCAACGCGTTCAAATCATGCATTACGAGTATGTAGCGTATCTTATCGGCACGTGAACATCTTCCATCAGTTGCGATCGTGTTTTTGTTGTGGCATTAGGCATTTAAATTGTACATTTAAACATGACTGAAATCTTGACAAAGTGGTTGTTAGTTTTGAAAAATTGTAAGATTTCATATGGAAAGGAATAAATCTACCTAAAAAATGTGGCAAAGGTAGGTTGACTCCTGTGCTTATCTCAGAACTGGTTTGTTGATTGATTTACATCCTGCCAGCATCTCTAGTAGACTTAGTGCGCTTTGTGAGAGTTGCTATACATCTGGAAATGGTTGAGAAATTAGCAATGAGCTTAATTCAGGAGTTACGTGTTAATTTCTTCTTGCTCTTTTTTTTATCTGGGAACAGAGGGACCGATGCGTAGTTATAACGACAGCGACCTTCCACTCTTGTCTTTATTCATTCATTCATTCATTCATTCATCCACGTATTTTGTTGAGAAACCGTCATTGTGTAGCAATCATTCTACAATGGTTAATCTGATTTCCGTTGTCTATGACCCCCTCCTTCTGTATAATTCTGCGCTCTCTCTCACGTATTTTTATCTGTATTCATCACTTTCTGAATTTCTCAACTGAGGGTACGAGTAAAGTGCCCCTGTGTATTCTGTCCATGAATGTGGCGGGATTGACGGCGCAGATGAACAAAGCGTCATATGTAAGTGCCATATGCTGTTTCTTGTGGCAGATTAGTTTTTAGTTGTAAGAAATGATTGTTATTTTAGAGAAAATCGAGTATGCGGTGAAAGTTGGAGAATCAGGAGGTAGAAGAATTGGGGGTGCCGGGGAAGCTTTGCAGCGCCTATATCTTCACCTGCAGAATCGTATTTTGAGTGGGAAAATAGAGGTTGGCTGAGCGTGTAAAACTTGCAAGGGTTTCTTAATTGAATATACCAGGTAATGTTTCGCACGCCTCATCATTTCTTTCAAAACGAGCATGTTCTCAGAACAGATTTTTTATTGAAACTAGATATATTTTGGAATTTCCTGTGCTATGGATAGATTCTTTTACGACATCCAAGTTTACGTATTTCCATTTTCCAGGTTTTTCTCAGATGTTATATTTTAGTGTACAAACTCGTTTTTCAAGTCGTCAGTAATGTATCATACTTTTAGTCTTTCATACCGTAAATTATAATAGTTTCTGCTTTTTTCTTAACGAAAATATGGAGTGACTTCTCTCTTACCTTCTATCTTCCATGTTTCATTAAGATCCCTCGAGCTTCTTCGAAGCATTTCGATATGAATTACCTCTAAATTTCATAGTGGAACAGAAAAAGTTTTCCTCTTCTGCGGAAAAAGGCATTCGCCGTTTTCTGTCACGCGTGAAGCCTTTCTCCGAAAAGCCTGCTTCTACTAAAGCGAGAAGAAGAGGAACCTAGCTGATGCGTAACAATCTCTCTCTTTTTCTCTCATTTAAGGAGACCGTCCCAGCGAGAGTGGTCCAACAATGGGATTTTTGGTTTTATTGTGGAATTTGTTCCTTGGGTGGAGGCGGACCTCTGATAGA
>VOMN01015662.1:0-27513 GCA_014899125.1 Orchestia grillus | reverse complement strand
ATGCTGGCTCGTCAGAGGCTCGAAAGGTAAATAACGAAAAAGTGAAGACTGGAGAAGAAATGTGCCGCCGAATACCAATAAAGAAAAGGGGTCCCAAAACAATGCCCTCGCTTCTTGACTGCCCACCCTTCATATACAGTATATTTTGCTTTTGTTCCACTCGGAGGTAAGCCATGTTATTTCTTTATCCTGATGTCATTTTCTTTAAATGAACTCATCAGCCTCCTATTCTGATTTGTATGTTCGACTTCGGCAGTCAAAGAGCGAGCACAGTTTTCGGGAGCATACATGTTGTCACACTCCATCAAAGGCTCGCCGGAGGAAACGCACAAGTACTCATACAACTGGTCTCCTTGCTGTCAAAAAATTCAAGCTTCGTGTCAACCTGCCGATATGCACAGGCTCGCATAAAAATTAACAAGTGCTTTCTCGTTCCAAATGTTGCGGTGAGGCCCGTGCGCAACGGCACCACGCAACACGGCACCACGCAACATGGCACCACGCAACACGGCACCACGCAACATGGCACCACGCAACACGGCCCGCTTCGCGTTGTGCGGATGGCACCATTCCGAGATCCTGCGCCTCAGGACAACAAATAATTTCCCATTGTGCGAGGGTCCGTAAACTTTTCATGCAACCAACGATCCGTTACCGTGATAAATGAACGTTCCGCCAAGCCTTTTCAGCGTCTCTTTGTAATTAAAAGTAAAAGGATGGTTTTTGAAGACAGCTTCTTAGGTTTTACATAGATAATCTTCGGTACTCTCCAGTTTGATCAACAATTCAGATTCGGAAAGTTCGCACGTATCGCAAAGCGTCCCTGTGTCCGATGCGAGTCCAACGAGTCCACCACAAGCGATCGTCGCAATTCGCAGACCCAATTCGGGATTCAGTGAGGCGTTCTTTGATGCTATGGAAAACATTTTTTTAAGAGTGTTCTCGTATTTTTCAGGTATTATTATGGAAATTTTTCTATTAAACTATACTTTTGCACAAGTTTATCATCGAATAAATTAATGGTCTTGTTCTTTTCAGCTCAACTTATGCATACTTGTACATGAAAATATTTCCTACACAGAGTACAACGATGCTGGAAAGAACGCGTACATTAATGATTTTTATTCCCCATCGTTTAAATTATTGATTACTCGCGCTTTAGTCCAGCTGGACGTAACACAAAGAGCAACAAATGTAATGGAAGGGTAGCTTCAAGTTCGACCTCGACGTCTAATTAACAGAACGGGGCTCCCGATGGCACACGCAATGAATTGTGCAAAAAATTGAAGACT
Source organism: Orchestia grillus (assembly GCA_014899125.1). NCBI lineage: Eukaryota > Metazoa > Arthropoda > Malacostraca > Amphipoda > Talitridae > Orchestia > Orchestia grillus. The sequence goes on along the minus strand of VOMN01015662.1, from coordinate 26,221 downwards.
GGATACTAGGAATTATTTAAATGTTTTTCTAAGTGCCCTGACCTTGCATGGAGACGGCAGATGAAGCTTAAAATTTGTGCCATTCGTCAAATGAGAAACAGAGGCTTTATCTCCCCTACAAAATTCAAGTGGCATCATTAATATTTTCTTACGAGTTACTTCTTGTAAACTAATATAAATCACGAAGGTTTGGAATAGAGTTGAGTGAACTCATCGTAGTTTAAAGCATTAGCTATATTTTATTTTAACTTCATGCATTGTGAAGTAGGAAGTAAAACACACCAATGCAGTGTGAAATATTACAGCCACTTTTTTCCCAATTTAGATAAAGATAAATGAGGCGTCCTTAAAGCCTCGTCCTGGACGTCCCTGCATTCAACACAGGCACCTCGGAGGCACCGTGGTGGGGGCTCTCAGAGACACTGGCTTTGACTGCAAGACGAAATGAGAACTCTACAAAGCCTCGTCAATTGGGAGAGCTGACTGCAGTACAAGGTGTATCAGTCTCGCACTCGCTCAGAATAGCGTGCTATTGAAATACCACATGAAAGTCTTCCATTCAACTTGTCAACCGCCACTGCCCACTCGCTCTGCCTCGACGTACTTGCACAACTCTATTTTTGATGCGTTCGAAAATTTCGAGCTCCGGTTTGAGTTAAGGAGTTCAGGTAGATCAGAGAACACATACTTAACAGAATAATTAACCAGAACAAAAGAGAATTTATTGATAAAAACCAAATTAACTCAGCTAAAAAAATGTACCAGACAACAACGTTGAGCTAAATCTAAAAACAACTCTACATTACTTAGTGGTGCAACCATTAAAGTCAAAAACAGCAAGAAGACGATTATTGTAACCGGGAATTAACTTTTGGCACTCCGTTTTGTGGTATCTTGTTCCGTTTTTGCATACAAATAATACTCAAATCAAGGTTCATAGGACTTCTGTGCTCAGCAGCTTTGAATACTCGCCACAAATTTTCAATCGGGATTGCGGTAAGGCAATTGACTAGGCCACGAAAGAACACTTGTTTTCTCATTTGCAATCCATTCTTTAGTCAATTTTGCCTTACGTCTGCGGCCATTGTCTGGCTGAAAGATCCACTTGTGCCGGCCGTAGAATTTTCTTGCGCTCGGAAGCAGCTTCTGTTTCAGTATCCATTCATTATCCATTTTTCCAACAGCGATGTGGCGTTTCCCCACTCCATGCACAGTAAAACAGCCCCACTTTATGATGCTGCCTCCTCCATGCTTGACAGTAGGGATGGTGCTCTTGGGATCATAGGCAGTCCCTGTTTCCCCCAAGCATGATGATCGTCGTTAAGGCCGAAAAGCTCAATTTTGCTTTCATCGGACCATACAACACGTTACCAAATCTCATTTCCTTCGATGGTCCTCGGTGAATTTAAACAATTCTTTGCATGTCTTGCTGTAAGAAGAGTTCTGTGCGGTGTGAAGCCATGTAAATCACTTCGAAGGAATGTTCTAGTAACTGTTTTTCGACAGACGCGAGCTCCTTATAATTAGAGTTTTTTTTGTAGGTATGTACGGGTTGTCATGGGCTCATTCGTCACCTTACGCAGCACATAGCTAGAGCGGCCCGTGATCTTGCGAGGAGCTCCGACTCTTGGCAAATTGGGTATTGCCCCAGTCCCTCGATGCGTCCGAACAATTGCCCCTACACTTGAGTACGGAACCCTAACGTACTGAGCAATTTGGCCACATGCTAGTTCTTCATCACCAAGTCCAACTATTTGCTCACGAATAGCTTCGGGAATTTCTTTGACTTTCGGCTTTGTTTTCACTGAGCATCCATCTTCAAGAAAATCTGGAAAGGAAATGTTTGTGCTGATCGTAGTTTGTTCACAATACATGTGCTTCTGGAAGCTTCTCGAAGTATTATAAATAGTGTTTTTAATCCAGATACTCAAATTTGGCAATAAAATAACAATGGTTTAACAAGGTACCAATTTTAGCCAAATACTTGTGTCTCATAAATTTTTTGCTTTGTTGCTTAATTTTTTATCAGCAAAAGTTTCTTGTTCACGTTTGAATATCCTAGTAAATATAAGTCTTCTGAACTACTTGTATACTCTTTACCCCAAAGCTGAACTTGAAACTTTCGCAATACACATAAAATAGAGCTGTGCAAATATTTATGCCCAGGCACTCGACGCGGGCGCCGTGGTTGTCGCAGCTACGCCGTCACTGGCGATTACACTGACGTGTGGACGCACCTCCGCCACCTAGCTGGGCAGTGCCCGTCAATGGGTTAAAACACTCGGCATTTCTACTGAACTGAAGTCAATTTTGCACAAACATTTTGACCACCTGATGTAGCTGCTCCTGATGGCAGCACGTATCTGAGCAAAATGAAAACTTCAGGAATGAAGTTGACGCTTGTACAAGCAGTCGGAGGCGCCAATGCTGGCTTCCCTGCGGGAGTGGAAACCTACACTCCTACGAAACAAGAATACTGAACCCACTACAGATTCCCGCAACACGCGTTGCTGAATCTGCAGTGGGTAGCCGCAGTCACTCGTGCGGCGCTGGAATTAAGTCCTCAAAGTCCGTTGACGAGGCCAGACACTCCCAGCACGCCGCCTCATCCGAGACGAGCTTAAGAATCCTACCATAACGAAGAAAAAATTGTCATGCACATCACCGACAAAATATCCTACATAGCTTAAAACTCAACACGAAATGTACTAAACTATGGAATCATAATTTAATTTTTCCAACCGTTGATGTGAAGTACTATACCTAACAAGATAATCTGATTCAACATCTATGTGGGTATTTAGTTTCTCAGAACGAAATATTGAATGATCAAAGGAGCTATTGTAGACGCTGGAGAGAGGTACACGATGCTCGTTCAATTTAGGTGATGCAAAGAATTTCATTCGAAGTCGAACTGGTGAGTAACTTGCCATTTAATACGTTGACTCCGATTCTTCACACAGGTAAAATTACATGCCGACAAATATTTCTACCGTGAATTTGAAAATGAAGGATCTTGGTTTCACAAATTGGGTTACTTTATTAATTTTCTTTCTAATCAGAACTAGCTTATTCGATTGATGAACACAAATTTGAAGAAAACTCGAAAATTTGTATTTATACATGATTGTGCTTTGGTTACATTAGATTAGGTAAGATGATCGCGTGTACCATATATGACCCACTCCGGAGGCAACGTGTTAAAATCCGGGATCTTGTGCCGTTCCGAACGTCAGTTGAGTTCGGAAATTCGTCAATTCTACAAAAAAGGGCATGAGGAGCGGCACCCTCTGAGGGGCTGTCCTCAGCGCGCTGCTGGTCCACAAACTTGATCACATCGTTCCGAGCAGTAGAGACGTTAACGCCAAACATGCATGTGCTAAGTTTCTCTCAGAAATGTACCATGAAATATTCTTCCCAATCCATTATTCAAATGGCATTATTGAAGGGAACAGTGTACTCGTTTGTAATTAAATGGAATGTAGAAAACTAAACTTTCCAGGGTATATATCGAAAGAAGAACATCAAAAATAATTTCAGTGCTGGCAGCACGGCATGATAAAAAAGGTTAATGGCAAATGCTTTAAGCCCTTCAGTTAATCGAGGAATTTCTATTCAAACGCAGACCTTCGAATTCGAATGCTCACTGAGGATTCCATTGTTTCTGGAGATCCATGCTAGAGATGAAAAGTTTCTAGGGCTTCTCTTTATTCTCTCTGGAGCAAACGACGTGTTTTGAATTCCTCGAGAAATAAAAAGCCCTTAAAATATTCATCGTAGGTTTCACTGAATATAACATTCAAAACTCATTAATAAAAAGCACGAGAAGAGATACCGAGTAGGAGGCGCGCGAGGGCCAAGAATTCCATTGCTGACTGTGCAAAGGTTATCGCAGGGCCAATAACTTCCGATATCTCAGCTCTATTGGAAAAGCGAAGAAAAATTAATTTAGTCCAAGTTCACCATGCAATAACGGGAGAGAATTCTGATGAAACCAACTATCTAGGTCATCCTGAACACAAAGAGAAGCCAAGCTAATACCCAAATATTATCAGCATTGTGAGCGCTTCAACTGAATTAAAGAGGAATTTCTTCAACAATATTCAAAGAGCGTTTCTCTTGCCTCTCTATCGGCGTTCGTTCACGACAGTTAGTGCCGAGGTTGAGCACTCGTAAAGAAGACACAGACTGTGTTCGTGGCTGCCTTCCAATGACTGGAAAAAGACTCCAATTATGTGCTTCATAAGTCCGAACGCCATGCCTGGAGCCTGCTGAAGGTTGCTTTTGATTTGCATGAGGGGGCAGAAGACGGGCGCCCAGAACTGTTCACTAACTGAGCTCAAGTCTTAATTGCGCTGGTCAGAGACAGCGGTCAGTGGGTCGGCGGGGGTTACTAAACAAAGTATGGGCAAAATGGCCTAGATTGGCTACAGCATTCCCTCAAGAAAGAATCTCCCTTGACCTCAAAACTAAGAAGTTTATTGGGCACAAAATTACGTTTAAAAATGTTTCTTCATAATAAGATCTAGTACATCGCTGTTGAAGTTCTGCTGGCTTCTGAGCGCACAGAATACTTCGATTGGAAGTCATAAATACATGGCAGAGTTAGAAAGCGTTGAGTTTGCCCGCAATTTGTTTAGGAGTGATCTTGACCACTTGAAAATTAAGGCAATAGCTGTGCACTGGGAAAAGAGCAGAGAGACATAAGGGAGAACAGAACGTCTCGCGTCGTAGGCCAAAACTCCACGATATGACAGATGGATCAATTTTATTTATGGCACCTACGCGTAGGAGAATAACTTCCCATTATCACCTCCAACTCAACAATGCAAATTACGAAGGTCGGAACGTCCATAAAAATGTGGGCACTTACTAAAACATGTGCACGTCTCCCTGAAGCCTCGCTGCCACACTCAAAAATATCAACAATTTTACGGGTAGCCTTCTGGAATGACCATCAAATCTGGGGAGGGGGTGGGAGCCCCTAGAGTCTCAGATGCTGAACCTGATACTCTATCTGATAGGGTACACCTGGTACTCCATCTGCTATGGTGCACTTAATACTCCGTCAGACGTGGTACATCTAATGCTCCATCTGATGGTGCACCTGATACTCCGTCTGACGTGGTACATCTAATGCTCCATCTGATGGTATACCTGATATTCCACCTGAAGTGCAGCGCATTCAGGCATGCCCTCTGCTACCGCCCCCTTTGTGGACTCAGCGAATGGAGTTGTTCAGATCCGATGTCTATATTTTGACGGCTTTAATACGTTTATAATCTCGTTGGTGATTCTATTTATCCTTTCTTTACAGGGCTGCAATTGTTCACTCAGTTCGCTCAGTCGTTGGTTAGGTTACATTACATTAGATTGGATTAGATTATTAGTTGGTTTAACGCTTTCAATCAAAATGGAACGTGATCGAAAGAAAGCGAAAAGATAGGGTCCATTTAGCAACTCGTCCTTATTTAGTCGAGGTGTTGAGATACACAATATATAAACTTAAATTTCCCAACAGCGGTGGAGACTATGTATAGACGGTTTTAAAATATTCAGAATTGGTGAGGTGCTCTGCCGCTTGGACTGGGTCAGTCTTCAAGAGGTTGACGAGTCATTCAGTATTAAGGTATTATACAATGCGCACGTCATGCAATGTGCCTCAATACCATAAAGCTAATCATCTTAACACTTAACCAAATAACTTTTGCAATGACATTCAACTTAGTACGAAAACTCAGCAGCATCCATACGAACTAGAACCGTGAGATTCTTTTGGTCGATAAAGGGCTAATCTACGGATTTTAAAAGAGGACATATATGTCCTTTTGGTCGATGAAGGGCTAATCTACAGTTTTTAAGAGGACATATATGTCCTTTTGGTCGATAAAGGGCTAATCTACAGTTTTTAAGAGGACATATGTTTTTTTGGTCGATAATGGGCTAATCTACAGTTTTTAAAAAGGACATGTCCTTTTGGTCGATAAAAAGCTAACATGTTCATTAGGTGCGGTGCAGCCTAGTTCTCGCAGTGCAGCACTTGGTACAAACATGGCTACCATAAAGGGCTAACATGTTCATTAGGTGCGTTGCAGCCTAGTTCTCGCAGTGCAGCACTTGGTACAAACATGGCTACCAAAGTCAGCGCCAATCGTCGCCGCACTTAGCGATATCGTGAGTAGCACTCAGAGGGAGACCGGCGTTTGGAAAGCGTCGCACGTCGGAATATGTCGAAAGCGTTACTCCACATAATGTGCTAGGTCTACATTAAGGTTACTGCTCCTCGGTTACCAGATGCCAGCAGAAACAGCTAATGATGTCTATATCAAAATACGAGCGTTAAAATTCCAAGAGTACACTTGGCAACTTGCGAACGTGTACGCTCGGTCTCAAGAATAAAAGGCCACAGAGAAATCACTTTTTGTTCAGGTTACACGGCAAGAGGAGGAGGAGTTTCATTAAATTTGCAGGCTAGCGTTAATAGTCAAAGTGCTGTACAGGCCGACAAGGTCAAGGATTTCTAAGACCATAAAGATTTCTGACAGTAGGTGGATATCGAGATGAGCACTAATTTATGGACCATTCACTTTTGGAAGATAATTGAATCCAGCGAGTTGAGAACTTTTTACGTCGAATCCGATCGTCATCGTCTTTCCAGTAGAGATCAGCGGGTGACCCCAAGAGCATAGGATGCAGCATTTGCCCATTAACCCTAAAAGAACCAATGGTACAATGTTGGGACGTTTCATCAGCATCAGTTTTCGTGCAAGCTAGCCGTTGTGTTATCCCAAAAATAAGTTGGTATTATAATAAGGAACCGTTTTTTGAATTCCCCACTTCCAGTTATGCGTTTCCAGATACTAACATACAATTGGCACGAGGAACCTGAGCTAGAATAAAGTCTTTAGGAGTCAGAAACGTACGAAATAAATTCATTTGAAGTTTTTGACACTCAGTGGAAGTTCCACCGAGTAGACGAAGTGCAGTCGACCGCAGTGGGAGTAACTGGCCAGCGACGCTCTGGCGTAGAGAGCTGGCAGTCCCGTTGCTCAAGCACTCCTCGGATGGCAGCCACGAGTACATTATGATCCTGAGGGTTTACTTCCTACAATTAAAACAATCTGTAGAGCGCACGAAAGATGCCAGCTCAAACTTGAAAAACAATCATAATGAAACGTAGCCTACCTTAAAAAATCTAATTTTATGCTATCACATAATGAGAGCACAAGTGAATGTCGAGTGAAATTGCGAGTTACCTAGTAACTCTATAAATCGCATGCAAAAAATAATATAAGACTTTCAAAATTAAAAAATGCATGATATTTTCCCCCGACTTCACTACACATCAAGATATGAATACATCATAACTGAACTGGAAAAATTACTCGTGTGTATCCATTTACGTATAGTTGGATATCCGCACATATACGAATGCATATACATATTACTGCAAACAAATATGCAAAAATGCATGCATTAATACCGATATGATGACCGATTATTTTGAGCCGTTCATTGTTCAAAAAATACATACAAGATACACAACAACGCACTGTGCACATAACATAACTCGCTCCATAATTACTCATTCGCTGCCACTATGAAAGTTAGTTTCGTTATTTCATGCCCCACCGTAATTGTTTGTATTAAAATACACTTCACTTATAACTACATTTATCAAATGGCACGCTAAAGTGCAGCGAAGTAAAGGCGTAACCAACGAAGACGCACATGTGTGTCAATGCCAGAAGCAGATGGTAGCAATGGAACATGGTTAATTAAATCCACTTGACGCGAGTCAGTCAGGTGGCAGCGAGCGGGGTAACGACTTCTCCAGGCCGCAACAGTGAACTCTCGCAGTGTTGCTGTGAAGCGTCAGTTCATTCCGCTACCGCCAAATTTTGGTGGGAAAAAATAAACTTCACGCATAAATCTTACAACGTCTAAATTATTTTTACGATAAGACTACGATCAGCCATGTACGAAATTTGGATGCAGTCTTATGATGTTCAAATCGCAATAACAAGTCCTCCACACGAAATACTGAAAATTAAAGCAATCACTGAAAGCCCTTTAATGAGTCAGAATCATGGTACGGCTAAGATGGCCTCAAACTTAACCCAATAGGCGCCGGATTACGGCTATATTACAAATTCATGTTTTTTGTGTGTAAACGGTTTCATTAGACTCTTAAAATTTTATTTCGAAGATTTTAGGCTTTTGCTATTATTCTTTATAAATAAGAAATAGCGTCCCATGTATGGAACGCTGGCGGAATATGATGTAATTTCGCCATTAAAACAAAATTTGGAAACAGTTATTTATTTCAATTTTTCTACTACAATAAACATATTATTAATCAATGGCATTTCTTTTATCACAATATTATTTTATTATCATAGAAATATAGCTTTAAGGCTAAAACAATAAAACGAAAAACCTCTTCTAACTATAAATAAATGACAGTGAACTTGATTTGATTCCATTGACTATATACAGTAAGATATGAGTAAACTTCGTAACACACAAAAATACGAAACTCTAATGGCAAACAAAAACTTATATAACAGAAAGAGAATTTGTGACACTATATTTTTAGTTTACACTTCATTTAGAATGGAACTCTTGAAAACACTCGTCATGAAGTGGAACCTGACAACGAGTACAAATGCGTTCAGTTTTCTCACCACATTTAGCACATCTTCGTAGCGTAGCGATTGGTTGCACAAAATGATTTCCCTTGTCTAATCGAATAGCGTTACTCACTCTGCCTTCTGAAATGCTATTCTTCCGTCCTGAATGCTTGCGATTTGAAGAAGATGCTTTGGAGAGGTAACTCAAAACAATTTTCCTGCGTGCATTCAGTAGTGGCATTTTTTTCACCGGATGCCTCTTGATAAAGGTGCCATGCATTCACGATTGCAATATTAACTTTTTAAATCGTCCCAATAATGGGACGTTGGCAAGCTATGGCTTAACGCAAGCAAATCAGAATTTATAATTTTCGGCTCTAAAGATAGAATTTAAAGCCACATAAACTTACTCCGGCTCTTGGGAACGAGGTAATCGACCCTGTAGATACAGTCAATAATCAAGGCGAGTGGTTTGAACAAAACATGACCTTCAAAACCCATGTAGAAAAACATGAAATAATTGTATAATAAATGGAACCTTCATGTTTTTTCATCGCGTAAAGAACATTGTAGACGAAAAAAAAAAACAGATTATTAGTCATTCAATCTCTATAGTGTTATCACGTTTCGACTTGTAGTTTGGGGTGGGGAGATATCCCTAAATCTCTTCAGAAAGAGTTACAGAAATGAATTTCGCTGCCAAGGTCGTTTGTAACGGCAATTTTAAGAAATGTGATCGTGCAACCCCTCTCCGAAAGAACTGAGCTGGATCCCCATACAGTAAAGGTTTCTCATTCGTAAAGCGCAATATGATTTTTCTTTCTTATATATCCTACAGAACGATGCAACAATTGTAAAATTCCTGCCTCCCAGCGCTTCAAACAAAAATCAAGGTAGGAGAAATGATGTATTACTGAGCTAAAAAGCTCTGTCAAGCTCAGGAGCCTGGTTAGGGAACAATCTCCATCTGTACCTAAAAAATCTCCGGTCACTAAACGATTTCCAGGAAAAAGTGTTCCGTCATTTTGCACTTCAACAATAACACACACGTATACATATCAATGTACGTATGTGTGGGTATATGTACATGTATCCAATTTTAGCCTCGAAAGTTGCCTTAGCGTCATTCACCCTAAGATTATTCTGATCATGAACAAAACTAGTACATACCGGCTAAGATCGCTGTCTCAGGATACGCGTTTCATTTTATTGTGCATCTAACATTGTACATGAGCTAGTGGGTGTGGAACCTTTACAAATTTGATACAATATACCCCTACTTTGAAAGATCGATACAGGTACCTCATTGCGTTTAAGCTTAGTGAAAAACGGACGTCTTATATTCAAATGCGCCATCGTTTGCGACTCAGCTCTTTTCCATCCTCTGTTTTAACAAGTATCAGTATTTCGCTGCGCCAATGCTCAAAATATTTTGTTCGAGTCACTACTTTTCTTTTATATCTTGCAGTCTATCTTATGTATAAGAAAATCTAGGTTGCAATAGGTTAGCTTTGCGCTGTAATTGTTATTTTAAGGTGGATACACAAAGATCACACAGTGGTTTTGAGTTAATATTCAACCGTTCTCATGCTTAGCATAGAACTAAAAATTACAATTCGAAGTTTCAACGCGACTTCCACCCGTAATTTTAATTAAGGTTATAGTCCTACTGATCACAATTCGAAGTTTAATTGCGACCCACATTGCAATTTTAAGGTTGTAATCTACTGATTCAAAACCTGATGTACCATGTTCTGTACGTGACTGACTTTAAAATAAACGAATTTCCTTTCTTTGTTCTTTTTGACGTACATAGGCAATAACATTAAATTTTAGATTTTACGAAAAACTAGCATTCTTATGAAACGGGACTGAGTGCTCAGTTTGGCCGTTAAAAGGTTAATGGAATGAAGTACTAGCATTTTAAACAGTACCGAAAAGGTAAAAACCCTTCGGGCCTGCATCTTACAAGTTGTAGCGCATGCCCACAACCCACCGAGGCGGCGGCCGGCTCGTGCAGTCTTGGTAACGGTCGCTCCCGCACAATGCAGGCCCGCCGAATTAATTGTGACGAACAGTGTCGTTGCCCCTTCATAAACATGGCCCTAAACAGTGCTCAATTCTTAATATTTCTTGCCATAGCGCCGTCCACGATGCAGGATTTGCAATGCAAAATTCACTTGCGCCGGCCTTCTAATTTTCTTTGAAGCCTGGCTGTCAGCGCAGGTAACCTCTGTGTTTAACTTCTTCTGGATGGCAAATGAGTAGTGTTCGTTGAAAGTAATTGCTCAAATTGTTCAAATAGTTCAAATTGTTCGAATCGCCTTTGTTCAGATTTCTTTAAGTTAGTTAAAAATGCGTAATAAATCTTGAGACAAATTAGGGTCTTGCAATGTTAGTCTTCAATGAAGAATTATACATTGGCGGAAGTTTGAATCAAGAATCTAACGAAAATAAATCGTTAAGTAAGCGTAAACTAAAATTATAAAGTGAGCGAAAACTCAAATTATGAAATAAGCGCAAATTAAAAATTAAAATTAAAAAGTCAACGTGCACTGAAACTATGAAATAATCTGCAAATTTAAAATTAAAAAGTAAGTGTATACTCAAGTCACGAAGTGTGCATAAGTCTAAATTACAAACATACGGGTACTTTCAAATAACATTCCACATACCTCCTGCCTATCAGGCAGCTCGTATCGCTGCAGCAACCACCAGTGAATGACTGCTACAAAAAATTTCGTCATATGCACACGAAAAAATGCGTTGCTTAATTTTAGTTAGATAGGCTTTTGAAAAATAGCAGGCAAATATCGCCTCTCTGTAAAATACTGGAAAATGTATCTTAACATTGTAAGTGGAAATATCATTCTCTCTTTACACTACTATATCTTCCCTATCCATACAAAGAAATAAAAAACTGCTGTATAGTTTTCCAAAAGCTAGTTGAATTTACAAGCTCATTAAAAAAACTGTTCAATGATCGAAAGCTTGCAGTCTTTAACGAAATATACCCCCCAGGGAGGATTCAAATTTCGGTGAGGCAAGTGAATTTTTTCATCGAAATTTGTTGGGTTCATCAAGTGTAGAATATTAGGACGAGTTTCATAGTAAATGAAAGATACCTGCCAAGCGAATATCGCTAAATAATTTCGTAAAGACCCAAAGCTGACCCGCCGTAGACCAGCAAACGCAGTCCTTTTTTCAAAATTGCTTAGTTGGTTTGGGAGCCATAACCGTCCCTGGGGCTGGTTCAAGCTGAGGGAACATACCGTGTTCCTGGTAACACGACTTCGTGCGACGCTCATTGAATATTGCATACGGTGCTTTTTATTTATTGAATTAATTTCACGTTCTAATTTGCATCATGTAATGTGATCACGACATAACTTGCAGAGCGCTAGCGGAACAGCTTCGAGCGAGAAAGGAACCCTAGTGAGGGCTTCGCATATGCCCTGCAGGCCGTCCAAGCTGCGCCGCACATCCACAAAGTTCGTTAAAACAACGCACTTAAATTATAATTTGAGTAATAAATAAATAATTGTTTAATTGAAAGAATACTATAATAAAATTATTCTTAATTAATTTCCCGTAAATTATAGAATTATTTACGGGAGATGAACGACACAAACGTGATAACGCTTCAGATCGGTATTATGTGATTCTTTACCTCATTTTCAGAGCCGCTGTGTGTTTTTTCAGTGCTCCTTGAGGACTTTTTCCCCCCGAGATCAATTAACGTAGTCTAGTTGGAGGTTAGGTCTTTCGCCGATAGGAATTTCATGAAAATTGCAGGTCGTACTTCTACGTACCGCACTCTGATTAGATCAGCCGTGCACGAATTACACTTCTTTAATAGCCCAGCTGTAGAATTTTTACCCAAATTTCTTGCATTAAAATACTGATGCTGTTTTTTCTGAACATTTCCATGAATCGGGTCAACGAAACTATTTGACGGACCATTTCAAATCCCTCGACGTGAGCATACATCGCAGATGTATCCAAAGTAATCCAGCTCGCCCAAATCCGCCACTCGGGCGCTCCCTCGAGTCATCAAGGAAACCTCCAGCTCGACACGGAAAACACGCACGCTCAGCACTCGAGGCCTGGTTTTCCGCCTCATTGTCAGTGTGGGCAAGCCGATAAATCAGACCTTTATACGCGATGCTCACAAAGATACTATGTGTGCAATGGTTATAGTGACTTACCGTGTTACAGGTCGGACACTACTTTAGGTATTTTCATCTTTGCATTAATTAAAACCAAATGCTTCTGTTTCCCAACTGCAGCTTCATATGATTGAAACACTAAGTATTCCGTGACTTTCATAAGTCAAATAATCTAATATTCTTGCTGGACCATCCTATGTTTCACGCACTCTGTTCTGGAGTCTTCTGATGCAACATTTCGTCATTACATACACACACATTAGAATGCAAGTTGAAGACTAATTTTCGTTCAAAGAGGAAAGCTTACTGCACATGAATTGGCGTGGTTGTGGTCGTATTTTCTTTGGTGAGCTAGACTAAATACATTTGAGTAAATGTTGTTTTTATATTTCTTGGACGATGTGTCGATGACACTTTCTTGCTCTTTAGAACCATAGATCATGTAAATCAGTTTTTTAGACCACCTGAATAGTAAACATGGGCAATACAGTTTACCAAAAAATAGAATCTAACAATATGCTCAATTGTTTAGATACAACGGACAAGAAAACCGATAATTACTTCTAACTAGCGTTTACCGTAGGAAAACACTTACTGGTTTAGGTCTTAGATATACTTGTAACTTTAGATATAAAGATAATTTTATATCGGGTCTTGTTACCGGGGTTTATAACATATAACTTCTGCTCTTCTGTCAATGAACTGGAATATCTCTGATGCTACTTTTTAAGAAATTTCTATCCGTCATCGTTCATTGAGTATATTTCGAAAGGAAATTGAACACTTATGGAAGGGAAAATAAATTTAACGGTTCCAAGAAAGATGTTGGATCTGGCAACACCTACATTTCTCTGGCCTACATTTCACACGAACAAAATAAAAAATTAGGCACGAGTTCGAAAACATTTCCATGTATTATCCGTTAATAAATTTGCGTGCCATTTTTCGCAATAATTGTGTAGGAAGTTGCTATCGAAACGCGGGTAGGATTCCGGACGTGTTGCGCAGCTGTGTGGTACATGTGTATCAGTGTAGTGTGTCATGCTACCTGCCATGGCGCTACAGATGGTCATTTGACAACACGCACAGCGGAGCACAAGGGCGTGTCCCCCTGTACCGGAAGAGCGGTGACGAACCCTTTTAAAGTAAGATATGGAATCACTCCACTGAGCTACACCATCTTATTTATGTCGACAATTTTAAGATCATTTCCAGCCGTGATGAATCTAGTCTAAAGCTTCTAGAGAGTTTTTGGATCAATCAGATCAAACCCACATTAAACGATGCTGAAACATCTGTACCACTTGGTATTTTAGCTTAGATCTATTTTCTTATGTCCTATTCTTGTATTTTGTCTTCATGGGTCATTTCTTAAATTGCGTGTTTACCTTTACAAATACTGAAGATGAGTGTTGTCACTCGAAAGCTCTACTTTTAAAAATACATCAAGTTTTTGCAAAGGATGTTTCTACCTATATTGGTATTGCTATTTTTATGTAAGTTGCGTTTTCCCGAAGATAAGACTACGCGAAAGTACTGTGCAGTCAAGTACTGCGTGCAGTGAAAGGAGAATGATACGGATTAGTTTTTTAGGTTGTAGCGACAGGTCTGTATGTTTTTTCTAATGTATCGAAAAAGTTTTTTGTATTGAAAATGTTGACTGCGTTAGTGTCTTTTCCAGCACTGCCGATAGAAGGTTTATAATGTGAAACGTGATCAATTTTTATTAAAGGTATTCCCTACTGCGTTGATTCTTCTTATGTTGAAGACGAGGCTACCCAGAAACCAAGCTATGTGTGCTACCAGGACATGAGTATCAAAACGCTCCGTATTTCATCGCGCGAAACTAGAGAAACAGCCGCACTCATGCACGAAAATACGTCCTGCCGTCCTGAGTTTCCCATCCGGAGAGGCGTGGGGAAGATATCTAGCTAATGTACGCGGCTGGCGCCAAAATAGTGCGAGTGGGATGGAAAAGTCAAACTTTGTCGTCCCACAGCGTCGTCTCAGGCCTGCTCCCTGGCTCCGCTCCCCCCTGCCCGCCCGCCCATTTAGTTCTTACAACTCAGGTTGAGGATGTCGCATGACACAGCCCAGCGCGGCATGGCCTTGTACGCAGCTTTGCTCTCCTACGATATTCTTTGTACGAAAAGAGTTATTTGCCCTTCTACGANTATGAAAAGAGTTATTTCTCTTCTACGATATTCTTTGTACGAAAAAGAGTTATTTGCTCTTCTACGATATTCTTAGCATGAAAAGAGTTATTTCTCTTCTACGATATTCTTTGTATGAAAAAGAGTTATTTGCTCTTCTACGATATTCTTTGCATAAAAAGAGTTATTTGCCCTGCTACGATATTCTTTGCATGAAAAGAAGTCTTTGCTTTCGTATATTTTTTATATTCTTTGCTTTGTATCTGCTCCTATATGAAAACTGTACTCTGAAGGTGTTCAGTTTTCCATTGCAACATATGGTAACCGCGTGCAAATGTGAAGCAAGCTAAACTCTCCGGCTCTCCAGGATAAGGCGAGTGTGGAGGCAATAGCGTGCAGTGAAGGCGAGGCTGAAGAATGGGTGGCCGTCTGCGCAACTGAGGCCGTGGTCGCTGCTGCAAATTTTTGGAGTGGCTTTTTAGAATTTTGCCCGCCGTTGTTCCCTCCTCATTTGAGAGATCAAAATTAATACGGGACATAAGCCACTTGCGTCGTACGTTCAAATATAGCGTTTACGAAATTCAGTCACTGTGTCTCCCCAAGCTCATAGTTTTTTGCAGTAAAATTCCTGTGCCTTGTTTTAGATTCTGGGTCTTTTCATTACAATCGAATCGCCTAGAAAATCAACACGGATGACATGATGACATCGCCGTTCCCCTTGAAAATTACTTGAACGATTTGCAGGTCTACGACACCATGCCGACTGGGACTAACGTGACGCTCTGACGGGACCAGCAACATCCATTACACACGAGCTGCCCTTACGAGGTCACATGGCCTATGTAATTCGACCGAGAAAAATTATGTGGTTTATCAATCATCACAGACCATTGACCAAAAAACCTAAGTGTGACAACTGTAGCTCTAGGTCTAGAGCTGTCGTATTGACTGAGGTCGCGGAACTTTAAATATCGAATGATGCAAAACCCTCAAGTCGTTCATCCCGCAAGTTCGGCAAAGGTTACGTACGGACGCAGGTAGGCTACTCAGCAAAGCACGAAATGCTAGCCATAAATAAAGGAGGCGTGGGTATTTATGACAGCTAATGCATTGGAGAACTCCTCTACAGTAATACTCCAGAGCCTGTGCGCTTGTGCCACATCGTCTATCAACTTCGGGCTCCGTGATTCGAGGAGCAAAGTACAAACGCTGATCTTTGCGTGCCTCGGAGAGCTCGCTTCCTGCATCTGAAGCGCAGCACTTGAGCACGCACCGCTACAATGGGCGCTCGACTACGACTCGCGTGCAGTAATACATAACAAACGCACGGACTGGGCTACAACGCACGGACTGGGCTACAACGCACGGACTGGACCAGAACGCACGGACTGGGCTACAACGCACGGACTGGGCTACAACGCACGGACGGGACCACAGCGCACGGACTGGGTTACAACGCACGGACTGGGCTACAACGCACGGACGGGACCACAACGCACGGACTGGGCTACAGCCCATGAACTACCCAAACTCACGAACAGTAATTGTAGGTAACGCAAGTAATGTATGTAGCTGCACACCTACTGGACTACAACGCTCGTACAGGTCTCTACACTCTACGTATATACTGTGCGCAGTGAGCAGCCATGAGAAGCGCACATCACCGAGTTCATTTCAGAATTAATATTTTAGACACGGGTGCATTTCGTACGCATCGTCAAACTTTTCAAAAATCTTAACCCTGCGATAAATTTACTATTGTATTCTATGCCATGATTCATGAGGAACAATAGGGTAAAACGGAACAAATTGGTGCGTTATGAATGCTCCAGTACTACGCGCGTAAAGAATATCATAAGTATTGCACGGACAAAAAACAATTCAAATTTCTCTAAAAGCTCTGACCAAATCAGCAAGTAATAAGAGTATTCGAATATATTCATCTGTGGCGTCGATGAGCCAGCAATGCCCACTATCACCAAAGTGCAACTTCTGCATGATATGAGTTCTGCTAGAACGTCACAAATTTGGGAGTCGTGAAGGAACCCGCACTCTCTTTGCTGCGCGGTTTCTAGCTGAGTTACATCTAAGAATATTTTCCTAACGGAGAAAATTAATTTGAAAAGTAATAAAGAAGTACCTAAACAAATATTTCATTCAAGGACCCTGAGCCTCTCTTCATTGTCACCAAAATCTGCAACGCACAGGAAGTGAAGCTCACAAGCGTACCTCATTCTCAGCATGAACAAACGTTTCCAAAACTAATAATCTAAACGTGTGATGTCGAGGTTCACTATGACCAGAAAGGGAGCGCTAAGCTCGCTGCTGAAATACGGCAATAGCCGAATTAGGTTACTCATGGTTACTCATGGACGATATTTTGAGACACAGATTCAAATTTATCAAACTTTTTTCGCAAGCAATAATGTACAGATTAAAAATATTCTGACAACTCCATTCACATGTCCAATTAATTTTTTTTCAATCATTGTGAATCAAACTTCAATTTGAAAAGCTACTGATGAAGCAGGTTAAGTTGGGATACGTTGCGGTCTAGTAGTGCCACGTTTTGACCGAATAAAAGCCAACTGTTTTGCACTACAAGAGCTTTGAATAACAATCCAATGGGCTATTAAAGGTTGCCCAGTTCGTACTAACCAACGCAACTCCCTCTGCTTAATTTCAGAGTTCCTTAATGTCGTCTTTTAACGTGCATTGGAACTCCCCTTACCTCAGCAGCAGAGTTCCGATGCCTATTGTCCGTATTAGGGAGTGCAGCTTGTTAGGAAGGCAGAACAAATTTGCGTCTTCATAATGAATTCAAAGGTTTTACTTCTGAGTTCTGACAGTATGCAGATCAAGGCACGCTAGCACTGTAATTCATTATTCGTAAAGCTACAAATTCGGTAAATGGGTTACTGTCAAATTTACCTTCCATCGGCCACTTTCATCCGCAGTTGGTGGGATCGGTCAAGGCTGCAAATGCACTTTTTGACCGACCGCGCCGCCAGAAAAAGAGAAATACCACAACAAAAACTTTCCTGCTGGGGGTGCACAGGACCTTTGCTCGCCGCCTCCTTACAATTCAGCGGGAATTCCTTCCGATAAAATTGCTCCTCAAATCGCGGAGGAACTCGTATAGTTGAAGGGCTCGGCTGGGTGTAGTCTCCAAACCATCGATTGCTTGCCATTGAACTTGAGGGCATAATAAACACCATGCAAGAGGATAACCTCTCTGTGCCATACACTTGTGCTCTCCAAAGGGTACGAACATTTGCTCTGATTAGGCTCGGCTTGTCTTGATAAGTCAAAAGCCAGTTCTCATTTACGCACTATCAGACCTCCAATACGAGAAGTTCTGAACTTTTACATGTTTCTCGAAGTTCCAATCAGAAAGGCCGATCTTGGGTCGAATTTCGCATGACGGTATCGGCCGCAGGACGGTCTGAGGAGTACAGATATCTGATAACAGCATCATTGGCCAGCAATTTAAGCGAGGTTGAGTACTAGAAAATCATTTTACGGCCTTGACATAAGGCACTGGGTGAAATACGTTACATAGTCCCAGTCCAACTCACTCGAATCCAACCTAACAACAGACCAACTTTAAAATCGAACCAAAAGGTAATAATCATCGCAACAGAAAGGTCATAGCCATACACCCAAAACATACATGAAGGCTACGACTTTGACCGAACGGTCTATGCATTTGCACGGACTTAATTGCAACAGAATATGGATGCGATTTCCAAATAGATTTTGGTGTTGTAATAGGGGCAAGAGAACTTATTTTAATTAACTCAGAAAGATAGGAAATCGCAGTTCACTCGTAAATTCCTTTACATGCCCTTCATTCTAGATTCTTGGCCTGAGTAAATTAGATAATTTGACTCGCGCCATTTTCAGACAATGAGGACTATTCTAATCTAGACAAACTATTCATTCTACAACACTAGGTAATGATCTAACGAGAATGTTAACAGCAAATGCGCATTCTTTCAAGAATACCGGAAGCGTACAACCGAACAGAAATGTAGTCCATAAGGTTATGTCATCGCTAATGATTATAGGCTTTCCTGCGTTATATACTTTTGATAAGTTTGGTAGCACCTGCCATGAGAGCTTAGATGGGAATACGGCGTTTCCACAATGGTTCGGAACATCTTAACCCATTGCTGCACCATGTAGCGAACGAAGTACACTCTATATACTACCTCTTACACATGTATGTCATGTGTAGTTTGTCCGAGCATAATGCAACCCCCTCACATGAAACATTGTACGACTGATTTTGTTGGTTTTTCACCTAATGCAACACGAATGTGCTTTCAAAAGAAAATATGTATATGAAAAAAATGTTAGTCCGCTGGAAAATAATTTGGGCAGGAGAAGATTGAAATGAATTAATGTCATACATGTGGGCGACCAGGTACAATTTTGTGTGGTAGACGTGGGCAGTACGACGTACATTGTCGATTAAAGCACGGAAGATCAAGAAAGATGTATTAGAGCCGATGATGAAAACGTGATCCCTCCCTCTCACGATGAGGGCCAAGTCCCTTTTACAGACGTTCACACAGAAGTGCAATCACTTTGAGAGCTTCCTAAAAATAAAGTATATCTGAACGTGATGAACAATCGTTTTGACATAATTCTACGATGCTGCAACATCATGAACAGTTGTTTTGAAAAGTAATATGATCAGCTTTTTTCCACATTATGGTTACACAAAAGACTGCCTCAAAAACGCCATCAACATAGACTCCATAACTTTTAACAACGTCAGGCAACGTCTTTTTCAATAACAATAGACTATGTCTCTTAAATTAAACGACATCGAAATATATCTACTTGAAACACATTAGACTATGTCTATCTGAAATACATTACAATGATTATATATTACCTCTATCAAGTAGATTAGATAACGTCTCTTTACAGGGCTTTATACAAAAACTCTTCAAGTGCATTAGATAATATCAACTTCAATAACTTTAAACACGATTCATTTCAACGACATTAAACCACACTAAAATGTAGTACAATAAACAAAGTCTCATTCCAGTCCTTTATATGAAATTTCTTTCCAGTACATTATATAATACATACTTCAATAACATTAGACTACATGTATCATTCTCAGCATTGTACTACCGTCCCTTCAATCGTATTTACGATCCTACCGAAAGAAGATTAGCCTAGATCTTTTTCTGCAATACTAGAATACTCCGCCATCAGCAACAATTTTACACAGTTATACCTATTTCATTGCATCACACGTCTCTTTCCAGCGCCGCGCATGCCGCAAACGCTTCATCACTCATGCGTTACTAGTGGAATGAAAATCAGGAGAGTAGACCGTGTTACTGCTCTATATTAACCTACTGCAGTGTATAGTACACGGTGTTCAATATTTCCATTCTGTGCTGTATTTAGAGTACAATATTTTGAGAAATTTGAGGATCAAAAACGTAAAAAACATAGTTATATGCTTCATTAATGTTCTAATGATTTTACTAAAAATTACAATTCTCGACTACATGCACTTCTCTAGTTACCCAGCTTTAATTAATCCTTCCAGTGAGAAACCCTTATAACATTAACGGCGTAGCAAAAATGCAAACGGACTGGCTTCACACGATTGAATTCGCAAGCACGCGATTCTTCCTGACGCAAATTAGGCTCCTGCAATCCAGCTCCCCTTCAGTGAGTCAGTGACCGACGGTGGCAAGCGCGCAGCGAAGCCGCCGCTACTTTAACACTAGAACGACCACTCTCAGGAATTATGTACGTTAGAAATGACACAGTTAAGTCTTGAATTCTAGATGCAGCGTTCGAAGCTAGTATGGATACGCCCCCAAGTGCATGAAGAGTGAACGACTGCTTGTGCAATAATTCGTTCATTTAAAAAATAACTTGGTCCTTGTAGGGTGCATTGTTGTTGATTTTCGAAAGGAAATAGGCCCCTTGACCCGCCCCCGAATCAAGTAGCACCTGGATTCTTTGAGGTACAATTTCCAGCTCCGTCGTCCCCTGACCAAATCCAAATCTACTCACTGCTCTCAGTGCAACTGGGCCTTTGACCAGACCTGACGAAGGCAGGAGGCTCTTCAGCATCAGTCCCCCAGAGTGAGTTGAGGGTTTTCTTCAGGGCCTCCCAAGAGCCGTGAGAACCGTGCGAGAGGAAGTTATCGTTGGCATTTGCTTAAATTTCCTTGCAGCGCGCACGGCTGCTTGAGCACAAATACATCCGCTGCAGCAGCAACAAACCTGCCCGTGCATTAATATTTCCGCCCGAGAAGATGTGAAACTGTTAGAATTCAAGGCCTTGCAATTGACTTCAAGAACCTGCTCGCATTACAGTGCCAGCTCCACTCGAACGCTCGAACATTTATCTCGTGCACTCGTTCATTCTATTCAAAAAATGAGATCCCAACACTGTAGAACCATACTCTCTCAAAACTTAATGAAAGAAGCAATATTTGCTTATTTCTTAGGTTCTTGCACATGAAAATGTACATTTGAGTAGAATGTCTCGTCGCCCGGCTACTTTGACAATAGCCTAGCTCAGGGAAAGAGTTAGCGGAACGTCTCCTCATTGGCTAATCGGAAAAGCAGTGTTTATCTCGCTAGTCTGATCTTAGCCATCTAGATTTCTTCCACTGAGGGTTTCTCAAGGATAACACTGCCAGGATGGCCCTCTCACCAGTGCTGAATGAAAGACGGCGACCAAAAAGAACGTTCAGGAGATTATTGCAAGAGACTGTACATGTATTTTTAACAGCTTATCACTCCTCGTTCAAAAACAACTTTGTTTGAACGGCGATGTACGTTGTAAATCTTACGATGTTCATTTTACAGTAAACGTATTCGAATTCATCCATTGTGGTCCATGATTTCCAAATTATTTCATTTAATAAATGTGGCGTGAAAACCTGAGGCCACGATTTCATTCACGCGAGAGTGATAGTTCTACATTCGAATTTAGGCTTCCAAGCGCTAGCTGGAATACTAGAACATCAGGTGTTACATACGACGCCCAAGCCAGTATCTCGGATTTGAGGGGATGTTTTAAATTGTACACTAAGAAACTTTGAGTTTAAAAGTACATCGCCTTCAGAAGAAAGTGAAAACCGTGAGAACGAAATCAATGTCATTGCATCCTAGTTGTACATGCAGCGGAATTTCATTTTCGGATTCCCTGTAAAAAAAAAAAAAATTCCCCGTGGGCTGAAATCACCCACAGTGGGCGCGATAAGAAGAATTCGTAAG
Organism: Orchestia grillus; assembly: GCA_014899125.1. Classification (NCBI taxonomy): domain Eukaryota; kingdom Metazoa; phylum Arthropoda; class Malacostraca; order Amphipoda; family Talitridae; genus Orchestia; species Orchestia grillus. The sequence goes on along the minus strand of VOMN01015662.1, from coordinate 3,994 downwards.
GTTTTCTTGGAAGCAACAAAAGACGTGTGGGGCTTTACTCTAAGGCAAGAAGTCGTTAATAAGCGAGGGGTCGCCATTAGCAAACATGAGTAGCGACCTCGAGGCCACCCGTCTCCCACGAGGTAGACGAAGCCCGTGAACAGGAAAATTGCCCTCTCGACTACGGCGTGTGCAAGATCCTGAGACAAATATACGCGCACTTGGGAAATTTGGTACGCATGAGGAAATAAGAGTAAAATATTTGCGCACTGAGTTCTTCATGTACGTATGAGAAGCTATGCGTAAAGTAACCGTTCAGAAAACTCAGCAGGTTTGAGCTACCGATATAACTGGCGAAGGGTGAAGTGGATTTAGTTTAGGAGGTTATACAAGGCGTAATATTTTTAACTCAGATTTTTGGAAGCCGTGCGGGATATCAAAACTGTCGATGCCAATTAGCCGTGCATTCGGTTCACATGAATGAAACGTAGAATAATGATGTGGGAAATTTAAAATAGATTTTTAATTTAAACGCTTCTACAAACAAGAGCGAACCTTTAACTAGTATCGCACAAGGTTTGTGGGTAACACTTGAGTCGTTGCAATTCTCTCGAAGCGTATTTGAGGCACCAGATACAGCAGCAGGAGCTGCCGATACAAAACATCTCCGCCGCAAGTCCGGGACAGCTGAACAAAAAGTCAAAGAATATCAAGCCACCGGCGGTGAACCCTTACCCCATTCAAGTACTTCCCCATCAAAAAAAATGGTCAATGACGCCATGATGTTCTGTGAAGCAATAGGTTTCCTGCCTTAAGAAATGGAGTGATTCAATAGCGTGAGGCACAATCTGCAGCAGCAGTGTCTGTCGACCTGGTCCATAGCTCGTGCAAAGGACGCACGACAGTCACTGATAGGCCACGGACACCGGCGACTGTTTGCAGCACTATGCCTTGTTGGTGCGAAACGAAAAGAGTTTATTGAAAGGACTATAAAAAATCGAGGTATTTATTCCACGCGAAGAACGTACACCAGGCATTTTAAATACAGTTAGACTTCAAGGGTGAAAACCGTAGTCAGAAAACTATTCCTGAACAAGATGTAACCGAATGAGCCAGGGCTACATAACGAGTACCAAAGTGCTCTTTGCAAATTCAATATGGTGCAATTTAATATGTGTCCCCTCTAAGAACGACTTCTGAGTCATCCTGCAGATGAAAATACGTATCATGTCCTTACAATAACTAAACTACGACGGATTATTACTTGCAAAGTTACATGAAATGCTCACCACAGAGCTTACCTTCAGCAACAAACAAACCTGGAGCTATAACTGTGCGTACATCCCAAATTATTCTGCTCTCTCCACATTAAGGAAAAAACACCACTAAAACTTTAACATTTGATTCAAAATGAACGGAATACACTAGTATGTTGTCACCAGACGTGTGAGCACTTGTAAACATGTGGAGCATCTCCAGTAAGGAGACTTTAACGCTGCGTTGATAGTAATCCAAGTATGATTTGAATCAGGCTTGAAATTCACGTTGATAGTTTGAGCTGCACACGAAATTTTAGCTTTTTCATACTACAGCATTGAGACAGACACAGCGCACGAGTGGAATACTGCTGCACGCGTGAACATAGGATAGATTTATTCTGCTTTCGAGACAACTTCGAAGGCAATTCTGTGCTTCACGGAAAAGACAACTCATCGCTCAGCAACGTAACAGACCGTCCAATTTGCATCACAGAAGACGTACCATTTATCACCAGGTGATTCATGTTACGATGTGCTTTCCATTGATAAACATGAAGTGAAACTTCAAGTACCGTTTGTCTGCTCGTAGAGAAAGTACACATAAGGAAAAAGCGAAAAAGTTGGCCTACATAACAGACGAGCTAACGAGTGTACGAGTTAGCTGTATGATTACGGTAGACGCAAGAATTAGCATTTACGTAAGAAAATTTAGATTAAGATATTCAAAAATTTAGATAATCAGCCATTAATTAACAAACGGTAAAAAGGGCAACGATCAAGCCAAGAGAGCAATTCACCTACGCCTACTGCGCACCTGATGGAGATGCATCAGAGCACACGAGGTACTGAGAATGTCTCTCTCGTCCCTACCGAATTAAATTTGCATCAGAAAATGAAACCACACACTAATTGACAGTTTTAGTATCCACATACATACACGAGCTAATGTGTTAGTATGGTAACATCAAGTGAATTTTTTACTGTAAGGACCACTAAGCGATCAGACAGATAATGGTCGTTCTCACCCTCGACCAGCACCACTACGAGATGTTGAAGACGTGCGCAGGGAACCCCTTGCCGACCAAATTACTTTACCGATTAGGCTCAACATGGCATTCATGGGAAACCTAGCTGCAGCCTTATGCATGAATTTGATATAATTGCAAATGCAAATAACTTTTCATGAAAAACTTGCAATATCCTTATGAAAATGGATTTTTAAGTTCGTATAGACGGTAAAAGGTTAAACTGAATGCAGATGTGAGCAATGAGAGTCATTTTTCAGAGTTGTTTTGGGCTGCTTGAGGGGCTGTTCATAGGACTCACATACGCTGAATATCTAAGTAGGGAATGACCTCCTTTCAACATGCACTAAAATGCGATTGAATCATTCAAGGAGCACTGCAGACTGCGTAGCATTGTGCGTCAAAATGATGTGTCACTCTCTGACAAGACAAAAACTCTTCAGAGGTGTCGAATGAAATCTAAGCCCTACGTACGCTTACTGAGTCAAACGAAGGTATTAGAAGTCAAGCATCGTCGCCGTGACACACGCGTTTCACCAGACCGATATGAGCAAATATCTGAGACAAAAAATAGCGATGGGATACGAACTGTATCGAGAACATCTTTGAAAGAAGATGAAGTCACTTCTGCTGGAGGGGTACGGGATGAGAAATAAAAAGCCGTTCTACTTCATTCGGAGTGAATATCGTTGGCATTGTGATGAGTACCTACGATGGGACCTATTGAGGTCACCGCTACATCACCCGAGGCTGAGAGTCACAACCAGTGCTGCTGAGGCATAAGTGTGCATAAATACTGTACAGCTCTGCAGATTTATGTGTATAAGCAAGCGTAAAATAGAACATGTCGCTCTTGTTAAGAAGGTAGCTGTATATAAAGACATGTCAAGTTAAAAGACAGGGACCAACCAAGGGCCCTTTTGCCATCTCTAGTTCAGAGGCCGAAAAGTTCATTATACTTAAAATTTGACCAACGACCAAAGAAGGCCATCATATATTCGTGAATTGTAAAGAACATCCCATGGTTCAAGCAAGTCACTCAAGTTCAAAAAAACAATGAAAGATATACAATGCGTAGGCCAATGAGCTGAAGAAATTTTAAACTGAATTACTCCATTAAAATCAAATTTACAGCAGAACACAAGTACAATCGAAAATGTCTACAATTTTTTCAATAGAACTTGGCAAGTTGTGGTAAACCTGGAGGATAATATCATTTACAAACTTATTGTGTATTCAGCACAGAACACGTATTATAATAAATAATCTTGTACCTATTTATCAAATTTACGAAGTTGCTACAAAAGCTACAAATCATTACAAAAGACACCTCTAAGAATTCAATACGTGTGTCCGGGAAGTTAATAAACATAAAATGCAGAGCGCACGTTCCCTTTCACCTCGTACATCGCCGGCAAACGACGCTTCAAATCGACCGCAATTAACGCGTGAGAAAATAAAGCAACTACGATTCAAACAGCTGAAGTGGCGGCGGCCCCACAACTCAACATCAACTGTGTGTCAGCTTAGGGAGCGTAACGGGTCCCGACTGTTCTGATGTATGTGCAAGTTCAACACTCAAAACTGGTGCACGAGCGGCTGTGAGACTGGAAACAAGGGAGATAGGGGCAGCTGTAAGCCTGGAAATGTGGGAGAGAGGGGCAGCTGTGTGACTGGAAACAGCAGGAGGAGAGAGGGGCAGCTGTGTGACTGGAAACAGCAGGGGGAGAG
>VOMN01015651.1:27655-45321 GCA_014899125.1 Orchestia grillus | reverse complement strand
AATTCTGACGAACTAGCTTATTCTTTTCACTCCAAGAAGCCGGCGCTGATCCCTTCGATGACAAGTCGATGCTCCCGCTCCCCCAAGTCAGCTCGGCGCAGCAGCCAACTGGTCGCCTCAAATGCCGCCCATTTCCCTGTGGTCTCCAAAGCTTGTATCATCGTTCGTAACGACGCTTTACACTCGCAAGGATTGCGCTTGTCATCCTATTAACAGTACCAACGATTCTGACTCAAAACTAACAACGGGTGAAGCTAATTCGCGCTCTTTATGAAATTCTTTCTGCTCCAGAATTGGTCCGATGTTTATTTGTTTTTTCTTAAATTCCTTTATTTGACTTAGTCTTGATAATTGAATGTGTTCCTAGGCGGGTTTTGTAGAAATTTTACTGTTCTATTATTTAGAAATACGTGCATTTTTTTATTACCAGCTTCTCTGTTTTGGGAGTTTCCATTTTTACATTTTCATCCATCATAACTAAGGTCGTCACAGCAATATTAGGTAACACGCGTATGACTGAACTCCTCCATTCCAGTGTCGCTTATTACGGCTAGTGGCTCACTGTGATTCACTTTATTTCGTTGGACTTTATTTATTTGCTTTGCTTGAAATGGAGGTGTGCGTTGACAATTGGCGTGGCCGTAGGCTGCTGGTGCCCGCACTTGTAATTCGGTCGTGCGGCACCGTGCACCTGTTTCGGAAATTGTAGGCCCGCCCGATATGAACCGCCCTTCTCTTCATCTCAACATGACCGATCTCTCCTTGCGCTCTGGAAAAAAGCTCTTAACGACTCATCGAGTTGACCGCAACTCTTGTGTGTGAGATCCTTTTTTTCTTTGTGCCGGGGATTCCCGCGATGATCTAAGACCCATTTTTTCTTTCTCAGAGCATTCCTAGATGATCATTACAGAGCGTCTCTATCTATGTGCTTCAGTGCTGTAGTATTCTCTTCGCTGTTTGTTAGTTTTCATTGTTCCAAATGATATGACGATCACCCGGCGGCCGATTGGCTGGTGACCGAGAAATGTGGCTGAACTTATCACATTCGAATATTTTTACTGAAGCACTAAGGTGTTCCAGTTGTAACCCTAAGTAACGGCTATTTTTAACTTGACTAAGCTTCATTTTATTACCTGGCTGACGCTATAATTTCCCTCCCTATTGAAACACGTACAGGGGACATGCATCTTTCAACCTCTGCTCATTATCTAGCTTTACAACGTCTCATTTGACTACTTAGTGTGTAAGTGACTTCGACAAGTGTGTCATTAAATCACGATTTAAATTGCTGATTCGATGTTGATAAGAAAAACAGATCAACGCAATTGCTACTTAGCTTTGATCAATAAACTATAGAAGCAGTTCTATCTCTCAAGCTATTGTAATTAAATTCCAAACGATTTCAATCCCAGTGTGTCATTTCACGACCCTTCATATCTCGAGCAAAATGTTGGAATTGTATTCAAGCTGCTTCAGTAATAAAGAATGCTTAAATCAATGAAAGACATTATTCTCATGATTAATTTGTATCGGTTTCGGTGTTGTTTGTTCAAAAACTAGCGGTGGTTGGTGTTCTGTCACAATTTAGCCGCCTTTACTTGATCAATAAGTTCTCATTAAATTTGAATTCGCAATTTCTTCCTTAACTAAAAAAAAAAATCCACGTTTCATGCTTCAATAGTAAATGGTGGCCATCAACCTTGAATCCATCTTACTTCTTGATCTAGTATCAACGAGCTTGCAAGCTCTTCGAAGAAGCCAAGTCGTGGAAGACGTATACTTCTCGTACAGCTTCTAACTAAAGCTTGTCTGTCTGCTAGGGTCGAGCTATGTATTTACAGCGTGTCGACACCGGTGGCGAAATGTTCACTTGCGGGCTGCAAAATATCGGGGTGCTCGAGGCGGCTGCCAGGGTCTCCCTCCGTCTCCTCATCAGGGCTCTCGTACGCAGCCTCGCCTCAAGGGGGCGGACATCAGCTCTCGAATAACCCGTCACGCCGAGCATGCATGCGCAAATTATCTAATTTCATTCCTTGTGGTCCCCCAAGTCTCAGTCTTCTGGCTTAATTTACTAAAAAAGTGGCATTATGTCGTCAGAGAAGTGAAAATAAAAAGCGAAATTACTGATAAACAGTTAAATGAGCATTTGATAATTTTATGCATAAAGGCTTATTTCGAAATAATTGTAATTGATCTCCTCTTTTTGCCTGTGCAAAATATAACTAATTTTGTTCATAGAATACTTGATGATGAAGCAGTTCCTCTGTAGAGTGCTTTCCCATTGGACTGTGGCATGGGCAATCAACCAGTGCATTAAACCAGCATCCCGTCTTCTCTTGCACGTCATGGTTTGAAATGGACCGTATAACATTCAGTTAGTTTTTTGTTCTTCTCAGTGCGTGTACGAAGAATTTAGTTCGTTAAGAGCTTTTTTCAGGTTCGTCGTTTTGATGCTTTATGTCCTGGTCGTTTTTCTCTTAATTATGTACGTAACGACGCACTTTTTCTGGACTATAATAATAGAAGGTACTCGTCAATTTCACCATTACGCTCAGTAGTCCGATCAATCTCGCTGACGCAAGGACGTCAGAATAAGTTTCACGCGTTGCTCGTTTGAAATACCTTATGAGGTGCAGCCTCGAGTGCGTTCTGCAGAGCGTAGCCTCTGTGCCATCTGTTGAGGTCGCAAGGAGGACAATGATCGCAGCGCATGACATCACATCTTTCGAGTGCAGTTCCCCTCTTTAATTTTTTGGTAAATTTGCAAACAAATTATGCGCTTGTTTCTGCACATAACAGAGTTCAACGTGCGAGGACTACCCGAGTGCTGCTAGTCGTTTGTAGTATTTTCTTACACACGTCACCGATCTAGCGTCATCGATCACTGTTACCCGGTATGCTAGAATCCTCCAACAAGGAGCACTTTGATTACTGCTGAATTTTTAACATTTGCTCAACACTGCTATGCCAATCAAGATTTCCCAGAAGTTTCCAAAACGCTACTGTACTGATCTTCCAGTTTTTGCCACATACCTCCGGGCCGTACTATAATACTTTATTCATATCTAGGGATTATACACGTAGAATTTTTCTTTCATTTTATGGAACATGATTTTAGATAATTTACTTAGAACGTGCACTAATTTCCTAATGTATTTTAGAACGGAGGCTGTTTGCTAGAATGCAGCAGGAGCTGTTGTTGGATGCATGGAAGTTCAACGGACCGAGTCAGCTCTTAATTTTCTTCTCGGCTCCTTCAAATGAAGCAAGCATCTCAATGACTTAGAAGATTCTACTAAGTTTGATATTCAGATTTATATTCAGGAAAAACTGAATTGGGCTTCAATGAAACTTCGGAAGTAACTTTCATGTAGTGTAACATTCATGTCAGTACGTGGGCTGATTTTATGATGCCCACGTCATGCTAATGTTCTTAAAACCAGTCAAATGCAATGATATCCAGTTATAAATTGAATCATATCGGCGTCCCGTACCAACTATCGACTATCACTGCGGCGTCCCGTACCAAAATCAAGATGGCTCGATCGTGTGGTATGGTGGATCGCTATTTCCTTCGCAAGGGACGTTGAAGTCTCCCGTCTTTAAGGCGTAACAAATTGCTATTTCTTATTCGACGAAACTGAGGTTGTAACACACGAGACTCCTCCTCGGATGCAATTTGTTAATGGTTATAGTTCTGAGGAATGAATTGAAAAATACGGTTCTTGGGGAGGTACAAATATTTCAAGACCTTTGCTTGACCAGTTTCGCAGTTAATTACATTATTTTAAAGTAAAAATGTATTCCGAATGTTTTTCATGATTGATTTTACTGATATGTATGTACCCTAGGGCTCTGTAGGTGCATTAGGGCATTTCTGTTTTCACTCTACTTGCAGCAGTGTGCCCTTGCTCGACTCGGACAGCCCTTCGTTAATTGACGCTTGCGTGCCTATCAAATCTGGAGGGTGGTCTCCCTAGAGTTCAATGTACACGACTCTGTCCTTTTTCACTTGAAGTACCAACTCATTGTGAAATAATTTCTACTGCTATTTTCTTTACAGCTATTTAGACTTTATCTGTCATCGTCATTTAAAACACAGTTTCTTCTTTAATATTGCGAAATGTTTTGATTATGTACGTTCTCGCCATGTAATCCTATCGAATAGTTTGTGGTTGAACAATAACAATATTATCCGATGTACTCGTATCAACAAGCCAGTGCATGGCTGATCGGATCTCATTACGGAGCAAATCTTTTTTCCACAATTTTTGGGGGCCGATCTGTACAAGTTATGGGATTCGTGTCGGCAACTCCACCAGTTGGCAAACCTGTTTTCAATAGTTTTCAGATAACTATGTGTTGGCTGCGTCCACCATTGTGTTCGCCATCACGTTACTTCAATTGCAGGCTCGCCAAGTGCGCACTCGGACCGCGGTGCACTTCCTGCTCTCAAGCGTGACAGGGTGGGAATGTCTTGCTAGACGGCGTCATTTCCACGTCGAGTCTTCGATTTGCGCCGCGCTGCGGAACGTACACTGCGTTTGAGCCGTGCGCTAAACGGCATTTTTGGACATCGAGGGTGTCTTTTTTTCTTTCCTACGTTTCCTACGTTCAGTGAAATATGACGTTCCCTACGTTCAGTGAAATATGACGTTCCCTACGTTCAGTGAAATATGACGTTCCCTACGTTCAGTGAAGTATGACGTTCCCTACGTTCTGTGAAGTATAACGTTCCCTACGTTCTGTGAAAAATGACATCCCCTACGTTCAGTGAAATATGACGTTTCCTACGCTCAGTGAAATATGACGTTTTCTACGTTCAGTGAATTGTGACGAAAGTGCTTTCAAAGGGTTGTGATTTTCCTGTATGATATTATGTAAAAATTGTAATCTAAATTTAAATTAGCTGGCTATTTTTTATTCTAGCATGCTCATTTCTGTGGAGATGGTTCATCTTTTTCATGGGGTCAGTATCGACGATCCTTATTTTTTTCCAAGACTTATTAGACAGTTTGTAAGAGCGTTCCATATTTTGTGAGTCTTTAAAATGAGGCTGCGCTGTTCTCGCTCAATCGTCGATCACGTCCTCCTCGGTTTGGGCCCTTCTGGTTTATGAACCGAACCTGTTAGGAGCAACCGCTAAAAAAATGGCATTGATCTTGAACTTGGTTTAGGGTGCGGTCGGCCTTGTCTGGCTACGTTGTCCTGTTGCTGACTATATATATTAGCGGGTGAAGCAAGAGAGGACAGGGTGGGGTGCTTCACATTCTGTAGCCTGGCAGGCCGTCCATGATCTTGAACTTGAGCTTGCTGCGAACCCTGTGGCGCTTTGGCCTGCGGAGTTATCGCACGGTAGGCCTTTTCTGGCAGTAAAGGTTGTTCTTATTTTGATCACATGCTGGCAGATGTGTCTGCTGCAATTGAAATTTCTTGTTTTTCATTGAATTAAAGGTCCGTCAGAGATGTTTCCAGGGTGATATGTTCTGCAGTGACTTGAGGGCTTGGAGCAAATTTTATGATCATGGCCTGTTGGTGTTCTTGGCAACTGCATAATCGCTTCTGTATTCGCTTGCCAATTTTTTTGTTGTATTCACTAGCTCAGCTTTTTTTCTGTAGGTTTTATTTATTTTGGGGTTCCACATTTTTTGCTTGGAAATCCTTGAACTTGAGGGAAGATTCTTTTAAATTGCTTCAACTGTTATTTTTTTAGCAAGCCTAGCCATTGATAATAACTCACTCCTTCGCATGTAAAGCCTGTCTTGGGGGCAATCATGTACCAGATCGCTCAGTGGAGTTGTCGTTTTATCATAATCCTAAACGGGTACAGCTTCCCATCACTCGCGTAGTTAGAACATTCTACTGATGTGCAGCACAATTGGTTTGAAATGAAGCCTTCGAATCTGTCTCGTAAATTGTTTGGTATCAGTGTACGCAATTCTGACGTCTTATGTTCTAGAAACGTATTAAAGGATGGTTAAAGGAAGTATTGTTCATCTGTCTTTATAAATGGATCAAAGGAATCAGTCCGATCGTAGTGAATCTAATGTTTTGTTTACGACGCTTCTATAATGCTATGCAATTTCTCACGACCGCCGCGCGCGTCGTCATCCCATACGACTGAGAAGCCCTGTACTCTCACGGAAGCGTCTGAGGAAACTCGCTCGTGCAATTGTATAATTTTTTACGTTTCTTCCTTTGTTTGGTGTTAGTCCCTTGTCAATGCTTCTTCCGTCTCTTACTCGTGACAGAATTGGCTCGACGTTTATTAAAAACGATTATGAACACTGTAATACCAGCTTGGTTAAATTTTTGTTCAGTCTTGACGAATGCTTGAAGCAACTCGCAGAGCAACAAAGCTATTTGTTGATCCATCACATCCCTCGTGAGAGTGCTTGTATAACCATGGCCATAAATTTGCGAGTCTCCCTGAGGAGCTTTTTGTTGACGCCAATGAAGTGGTTTGCCTCGCTTATTTGTGGCTCTGGCGCGCCAATGTTAGTTCCTTCGTTGAGTTCGAAGCAGCACAATAATCGAGCTATGTGTTCAGTGGCATGGGTCACTTTCTTAGTGAATGAATTATGACAGCATCATATTGTATGCTCAATTGTATAGGTCATTTAATGGAGGAATTATGACAGTATCATATGGTGAGCCATGTGCTTGTTAGGAGAGTAATTTGTATCCTTCAGTCAAGTTCAAATGCCTCGTTCTATCTCTAAGCAGATGATCATTTAAAGTAATTACATTTTCTTATTGCTGAGCCAAAAGTCTATATCAGACTTGCAGAATTCACTGCACGATCAGATAGACGAGGCGCAAGTTAAAATCCCTTCCTTAGTGTTGAGTTCTAAAAGCTGAATCTGCTGTCTCGATTTGAGAATTCATTGAGTCGCGAATATTAAATAGTCTGGAATATTTAATGTCTGATCATTGTTGGTATGCGATAGCCGGATGTGTCTCCTATTCGAGAAAGCTTCCGAGTTAAGCAGACAGAGAACAGACCCTGAAAAGAAAGATACTCGGGGCGGAGAGCCTGGCTCGCCTCTCCGCCAATGCCATAAATCACGTATGTAAATTAAGCTCTCCGCTGGCGCCACAAACTGACTTGTTAATTTACCCTCTTTTCACCCTTCAGGGGTTATACGATAAGCCATAGGCAACAGGGTTAGGTTAATCAAGTTTTTCTATTTTATACTATGTCGACTAGCTAATCAAACCCCGAACCGTATCCATAGTTCGACATGTTCAGTGGCGTGGGTCACTTACTTTATGGAGGAATTATGGCAGAACGATGCAGTGAGTCGTGTCTACAGTGATGTAGGACACTTACTAACGGAGGAATTACGGCAGAACAATATTGTGAGCAATGTGTACACCGTTTAACGAGTCGCTTAGTAAACAAGGAAAATACGATGGTACAAATCATGCTAGGAGCCACGCATTCAGTGGTGTGGATCCCTTAGTTAATTAATGATGCGAGTTAAGGAACGCATCATCGTGGGCAGTGCGTTCAATCGGCTGGTGAGAGGTCGATGCAAATCTAGCAAATTGACCATAAGGAAAGTTGCAGTTCGTTTGGCGAACTGAAACGTTTAAAGAACTGACATATCGTGCATTGTCAGTAACAGATCTACATAATTGAAGGATACTCATTGGCGCTATACATTGGCTCTTTCAATAAATGTAAGTGGTAATTTCAATAATTTCATGCATGAATGTGCAGTAGATGGTTTCCAGCGTTTTATCGATTTACACTTTTTGTCGTTTGTCATATTTTGTGTTTTCTGCGTAATTGTAAACTTTGTCGATGATTTACGTAATTTATCTGATCGTTCGTTTTGAAATGAGTGCCGCTATATGCTTTTATAATTTCAGTAAAACGCTTCATTTGCGAGCCTTTTTGATCTTTCGTTGCGCTGCGGGAATTTCAAATGAGTGTTGTGAAGGTGAGGTTATTGGTACGCTAAAAACGATCTTGAGTGCGTACATAAACAAGTTACGTAGCAGCCTCACATCGCCAGTCTTTCTGGTTTTTACTTGCTCTCTCATTTGTATACACTTTGTGTAGTATCGACTCCATATTGAGTATTCACTTGTTATTATAAGGACTGCTGCGATTGAAGAGGAGGGAGAATAACGAAGCCGAACAAAGTTTCCTTTGCGATACTGTACTTGAAAATGCTCCAATTTAAGTATATCGCACATTGGACTATAAATGTCTCACTCCTCATGCTCTAAGCGTTCGCTTATAATTCCTCCATTATCAACAAGCAGAAAGTGCGCTCTGCTGCAATCGGAGCTTATCGCGCTTCGACGAATATTGGAAAATTCGTTCAAATTACACGTCTTCGGTCGGCCATTGTTTAGTTGGGTGTGCACAGTAAATGTTCAGGCACCGGCTGAAGATGTTCGTAGCGGTCAAACTAGATTTGTTCCCTTTGCTTTGCAAAGTGCATCGACGAGGTTTTTTACCGTCACAATTCCTTGAGGGGACGGCGATGCTTCCTACTGATAAATTGTTCGTTCGTTCTTTCTTCGGTGAGGCGAACGGTGAGAGATGTAGAGACGGAGATGTGTCTTCCAGCGAGCAAACGTAGATGGCTGGCATGTGTTCATCTTGACGTTCCTCGCTGGATTTCTTACCCTTTCTACCACTCTTAAATAACTTCACTTCTGTTAATCTATTTCAGGCAGAATAAATTTTGATTTTGAAGTATTTTTTCTGCTTAATGGATGGGAACTGAATTAGATCTTGGTTAACACAATCTTGGTATGCACGAAAGATTCCGCAATGAAAGTAATTTTAAGGTAAGATACTTTTGTGCCATAAATAATAATTTTTCTATGTACATAGATTCTTTGAAGAAACTAAGTGAGAAATACTCAAACCACATTAAAGTTCTTTTTTTATCGAGCTCATTTTATGTTCAATAATCTTGAATGTATAGCTCACCAAAATAACGTTTCTAAAAATCAAAATTGTACAAAACATAATTTTCATTGGAGAATGTTATCAAGCCTTATGTAGTATATTCGGGCATTTTCTAATAAGATCTAAAAGGTAGCCAATTTTTTGACGTATGCTGGCTTGGGAGGAGCTGTTCCTGGTGATCCCACTCAGCTCCAACTACACCAATGTTAAAATACCAATTTTGACGAACGTTAGCCTTTTACATTGAGGTTTGCAGGACTTGAACCTTCGAGTTACTGTCTCGAATTGTTTCGAAGTTCATAAAACACGGTTATTACCATACTTGAAGTTGCGTGATTCTTCTTCAACATCTTCTAAAGAGGTTTGCTTGACTATCTTGAAACTGTGAACTTGGGATTCATCAGTACTATATCCATGGCAGATAGTGAAGCTGCAATTTGTACGAACACCTGTCCCGAAAAAATGGCCGATACCGAAGTGCGTAATTAATACCACCATCACAGCTACAAGGGAGCCCTTGCTAGATGGTCCATTAATCAAGCAGATGCTCTGACCGTTTGGCTTATGACCGATAATGATGGAAGGCCTTTACTAAGCCTTACGATACAAGTATCAAAAATAGCCAATCTGTTGCAGGTGTATGATGTGAAAATAGGGGTTTCGGTGACTTGCTTTTTTATCCGCCTGATTTTCCAATCGTCATTTTTTATGCTTGTGAGGGAACTTGTTTATAGAAAAAAAGAACTTATCCCCTTAACACTTTGCCTCCGGAGTGGGTCATATATGGTACATGCGATCAACTAACCTAACCTAGTGTAACCAAAGCACTATCATATATAAATGCAAATTTTCGAGTTTTCGTCAAATTTGCGTTCATCCATCAAATAAGCTAGTTCTGATTAGAAAGAAAATTAATAGAGTAACAAAATTTGTGAAATCAAAATTCTTTATTTTTAAATTCGCAGTAGAGATATTTGTCGACATGTAATTTTACCTGTGTGGAGAATCGTAGTCAAAGTGTTAATATTATCCATTTGTTTCCTTGGAGCTCTATCTAAATTTGCGGTACGAAACTACACTGTTTACTTCACTGACAGAAGTCATATTAATGGGCAACCATTAGTGTTTTAATTACGGAATAAATTGCAGTAAGGACTCTTCAACTCCCTGTTCCATTGGTGGGCTGTGGCCAGAGAGGGATGCAAATTGCCGGACGTCAGCTGAGGGACCGCACGTTTCGTTTCACGCCACCGCTGCACGCCGTACAATTTTGCCAGAGCTCACAATTCGTGAGACTCAAATCGTCGGAGCTGCCAAGGCTTTTCCGTGTGCGATGTTGTTTGCTCGAACACTGACACTGTCATCACACTCGATCAAGGCCAGGGCCTGAATCCTCGGATCGTTTTCATTCACGGGTCCAAGTTCGCTTGCAATACCAGGGATTGGTGAGCCATTTAAGCCAATGGAAATGTAAGAATCTACTACGTATGTTTGCCGCGCTTGCTGCCATTTAGAGTGACATCTGAACACAGGGAGCAGATCAGTAGGCTTCCATTGTTCTGTGCTGCCCATGTACCGTGTTGGCCCTGTACCGTGTTCTTGGTTTAAAGCTCAAAGGGATCCGTAGTTTAGACCATAAAATGTTTTTTGAGCTCATTTTGCTCCTCTGAATACGTCATTGTTTTGGCGTTGCTAGTCCTCGCTCCAGGAGGTACACCATGTATTTTATCAAGAAACATTTTATTTGCATAAGAAGTGGAGGATTAAAGTTTTTAGCGCATTTTCTGAAGCGTAACCAATCTTCTAGTTCTAGCTAATTTTATTGATGGCCACAACTATAGACCGCTACGCCACTCGTCTCTGACGTTTGCTACGTTCATCTAAACCATACCTTGTAACTCTTCAGCATCGTGTTTTCTATGATTGATATTAATCTATGTGAATCTCGACTAGGTTTTGTCTGCCTCCCATTTTTTGTTGCGTGGTTATCTGTAGAGTGAGAGATGCTGGGGTATTTTTAGCATTTTTCCTCCTTGTATTGGTAAATTTTGCTCCCCGTTCTTGGTTGCTCAGCGCAGATGTAGAAATTATGGTAAATTTCCCCTTGCTGAAGTAGCGATGCGAGTAAGTAAAATAGTTTCAAAAGACCAGGACTGATAGTCTTTGAAGACTTTCGGGTAATTTTAAGTTCTCTGTAAATCCTCTCCGAAGGCTAATCGTAGGTTAATTCCCAATGGGATAGCGAGTTCTTCATTCCCCTTCATGTTTTTCTATTGAAGGGACGTGCAAACCTGCAACTGTTCCCAAATGCGGGTTCTGGCACGCAAAAATGGGGTCTGACTTGTATGCAATCTCCTACATATTGTTGCTCAACACTATTTTTGTCATGTTAATAACCCAATGTTTTTTGATTAAAAGACTGTTTTAAAGCCGTGAATTGCTCAGCAAAATAAGTGCTGTGCTGGTGGGATATTTTTCAAAATGAGATACTCGCGCCTTCGTTGACAGAAGGAGAAAGAACCCCTTGTCAATCCTGTGATCCTGTGAGTTTCAAGTGTAGCTTGTCTCTCATGTGTTATTTGGTGTACAAAAGCAATAAATTCTGTTGTGACATCGAGACTTGTGCATTTTCCTAAAGAGAATTTGTCGCCGACTTGACGGTGAAACGGCTGAAAACGAAACATAAATCAAAACGCTCACTGCAGGTGTGTTGAAAGTTGTCTTTGATCGATCCTGTCGGGTTTTTTATTGTGCTATCCCATGGGACTGTGCGCCTTGACCTGACAAGGCCTCGCTCTCAGTCGTACCTTCATTTTGAACAATCGTTGATTACGACGCCATTATTTGTTGTCCATTATTTGGTGACGTCCTTTGAATGATCGTGCCGCAACGCTCACTGCTCGCGAGACTGCCTTCTCTACTTCAGGAGTCGACCTTTCGATTTTGAACTGACGTCTCTTTGTACTGATCATGTGGCTATAATTTCTTTAGTTTCATTGGGTAATAACTTACACCTCATTGATATTTGAGCGCGCTTGAAATTTTTCTGCCCACCGTTAAAATTGCATGGCTCTGTCTGAAGGTTCCGTTGAGGAAGGAAGCATTTGTGTATGTTTTAATCGATGCCACAAAGCCGCTCCAGCAGATGTGGTATCCATGCTACGGTGAGGTACCCTGACAGACAGGTCATGCCTTGCAGCTGTAGGAGTGGAATGTGGCTACGATTGAGCAGGAAGAATACAATTTTCAGGTCCGTAATCTCTACTTCTCTAGCAAAAAACTGGCTCGTAGAAAATTGCTCGTTGCACTTGATTATTTTTGCATTACCAAATGCTATTCCGACATCTAGCATGGAAAGAGTACAGGGCACGTAGCGTAGCTGGAAGCTCCTTTAGACGTCTGGCCTGGTGGAACGGGGGCATAAATGTCATTTGTAGTCATGAATGGGCAATGTAAGTATTTTATGAGTGAATGAAGTTTATAATTTTGAATCACTTGCCATCGGAAGTTGGATATCAAGAACAGTGTGTTGAGGAACTATTGACGTGGCATTTGATTTCATAATTGTGTAGTGTAGCTGTAGGGTGGGGTATCTTTTTAAAGAATAAACGCAAGGAAACTACGAGCTGTGAAAATATCAGGTTTATTTCAAATGGCAGCAACACTTTAAAGCTTCCTTTATAAGATTTCCCATACCTGTGAGAGAATTTATTTTTCACACTAGTTCTTTTAGGACATTCAGTAGATATTTAAGAAAAATGAGCTATCAAAGCGTATACAATGAAAGGAATGATCTGGCTGTAAATTTATCTATAAATTTGAACCGTAAAACTGTAGAAAACTGCAGAATTTTTAAATTCAATTTTATTTTTTGAAATTTTATTTTACCGGCAAAAGAATTTTCTATACATCAGTGAGCAGTTCAAAAGTCAAAAAAGAATTTTATCCTAATTTTTTAATAATAATGGCTTCCTGAAGCAATTTTTATCGTCATACCGCTGTATTGTTTCATACCATTTAATTCTCATCGTTGTACCAAATTACACCCGCTGCGCGAAGATAAAGTGCGCGCGTTCGAATTGGCTCTGTTGTCCCATTTGCCCTGACGCGTCTCGCGGCCCTCGCTAGAGCAGCCCAACTCTTACGCTCGGTCCAGAGTCATCACTCCGACGGCCCGCGAGTGAAGGCATCCATTTCCTTGCTTTTGTTCGTATGCACTGAGTTGAATCCTCAGCTCATCGCTTCCTTCCGGGACCTATTCCAGCCAGAAAATTTCCACGCATGTAGTGGCTCTACTCCAGTCGGGGCTGACTGAGAAATTTCCCGTGGAATTTTGATGAGCCGCTTCTTAATCGCCTTTTATCCCGGCGCGCTTGGCAGTAATTTGTAAGCTCTGATGACGTAGAGGCGAGGTCTGAGGACGGTGCCCTCACGTCTGTAATTATGAGCTGCGACTCGCATTGAAGTAGAGAATAAGTGGGCACAGTCGGCGCGGTAGCTTCATGAGCGTCTATAAGTTCAATCGCAAGTGTTAGAATGATCCTGTGGTACATAAACCGTTGTAGCCAAGGGAGTTCTACTTCAAGGTTATGGAAATGATAATAATTTCGACAATTTTGCAATTGTGTGGCTAAGCCGGAAATCTACTTGCACAGTTATGTATATTCATTTTCAGTTTTCCATATGCATATACTGTATTTTGTCAGCTCTGTGTGTGAATTATGTAGTGCATCGAATAGTTCATTTACGATGCCTTGTTAGTCGCACATTAGATTTTTGATAACAGGTCGTATCAGTTTTATTGTATGCATTTGTTTCGCCTTCGTATTAAGGTATAATGAATTCCGCATTTCATTTGAATGCATAAACCATGAGGAGAGCTAGTCTTTGCCCTGCTTACGCTGTTTCTTCTGTGGCATAATAAACACGCGGACTATCTCAGAATTTTGGCCGAAAACGACTCGCTCGCAGCCTGCCAATTGGATTTGCGACCAAGTTTCACCTCTTGAAACTATCCAGCAACACATCCTTGCGCTGTGGAGGCTCGAGGTGCATAGTAATGCTGCGCCTGTACTGGCCGCGGCGGGCCAGTCTACATGCAAATTAATTAGCCTCGCTATTTAACTCTTATTTTTTGTTGAGCGTCTCGGGGTGTGGTAGCCGCTCAAAATTTACGATTGCGGACCTTGAATTTTGGATGGCATATGCAGTGTAGCGATTGGAACAGAAGTCTGGGATTCTCAACTTAAATTATATTATTGATGGCCCTGCTGACGATGGAGTTTTGATGTTAGTATTTTCCCTGGGTTAATCTATTACAAACAGAATAAACTTTGAATGTGAAGCGTTTTTTTTGCTTAATGTATGAGAGCTGACCTTGGTTACTGTGGAAAAAGTACATTTTATTCGCGATCACTGATCCTCTCTTTCCCATTTTTCAAAACGCGGGGAGCGTGTTCAACTAACAAGGCTCGAAAGCCTAGCGATATACTCAGTGAGATCGATAGTGCTAGTACGTATGTTGATACTCCTCAGTAGTTTGGTTGTGTGCGATTGTCATACTTTGCTGACTTTCCAAAATTCAACGTCATGTTAGAAAGTGACTGACACATTCTTGAAG
Source organism: Orchestia grillus (assembly GCA_014899125.1). Taxonomy (NCBI): domain Eukaryota; kingdom Metazoa; phylum Arthropoda; class Malacostraca; order Amphipoda; family Talitridae; genus Orchestia; species Orchestia grillus. Next base: position 30,766 of record VOMN01015651.1, on the reverse strand, counting down.
CTTGTACATGCTAGGAAATAGTTTAATTTTGACTCCCAAGGGTCGAGCGTCAGGGGAGGAATTTTTAATTGCGTCGCCAGTTTATAGTGTTATTTTCTGCGTAGCATTATGCGTTTTATTCTGATGCGTTTCTACGGTCGTAACATTATACGTAACACTTGTATTCTTGGTAGAACCGTTCTAGCGTGCGCGGCCTCTTTATTCGCACCCCCTGAAGAGCCAGCAATGACTGCTGCGCTGGGCTCGCCCTCTGTGAGAGCTCGTCTGATGCCAGCGCGTTAAAGGTAGGAGGGACGGTCCGGAAGTGACGCGGGGCCAAGTAATTAGTTAGTTTTCCTCTGGTGTTCCTCTGAAGTCAAAACAAACTAACTATCGGGGCATGGTCATGCTCAGTTTTATTATGTCCTTTTGCGTCAAGAAGGGCAAAAGTCATCATGAAACTTTGATACTAAGCTCAAGCATACTTTATTGGACTTCTCCAATATCCTTCATTTACCTTCCTAGTACTTAAACACCGAGGAAAATACATCCGAGTTGTTGCGAACGCCTGTTTTATTCGCTCATTGAGCTCTTCTAAGGCTACACATCTTTTTGAGGTAGTCCTGCAAACTTTGGGAGTGTATTTGCTTGAATAGTAGTCACATTTTCTCTAGCTCTTTAATAGTTTAGTCTTACTTACTCACCTTAATTGTTTTCTTATTTACTACTCATTGTTTCGATTACGTGTCAACTCAGACGGCGAAGTACACGATCCCCCTCTGCTAATTTGGCGCATAAATGCCTCCCGATGCAATAATCTTACCTACCAACTAACATCATGCTTGTCTCTGAGCTAAATTACAACACGTTCTGTGACCCATGACCTCTTGCGTTCCTGCTGAGCCACTCCCTCTCTACCTCGTGATCTCTTATTGAAGGGGGCATTCCCTCCACGTATTTGGAAGGCTTGGATTGCGTCAATGCACGTGTGTTGTTCGACTGCTCTTTGACTGTTTGTCCGGGCCACAGGATGAGTTGATTGGCCATGTGTTGGCTATTTTCCCATCGCCATACTGTGGGTTAGTTGGATGTGACATTTCTCCGTATGGTATATACTGATTATGTTATATACTGAGTATGTTATCATTGATATTTTGCAGTACTGATGAAGTCGTCGGAGTATGGTACGTTAGAGCTTTGGTGGTTAAAGTTATTCTTGAAGCTTTCACGAACTTCGTGGAGTATTTATAACTTCGAACTTCTTTTAAAGTATCATAATTAGGGAGGACCCGGTCAATTCCAAACCTCTCGCGAGACTCCTCAAGTTTCTTCTTCTAGCAAACGTTTGAAATTTTGTCATGACGCTGGGACGAGCTATATTTATGGATTTCTGAAGCTAGCTCCTGGTTTTCGTGTGTCTTTGTTTATGAAGGACAACTGCACTAATTTTTGTAGCCATGTGCATGATCTTGCAAGTGGGGGCTGCATTGTGGTCCCTGTTATCGTCTAATAGGATCTGCTCGATGCAGTTCTTAGTCTCCGTTCTTTGTAGCGGACACTAGTTTGACGAGTGTCTTGAAAAGATTTTGGAAAGAAACAAGACAGACGTTCATTGCTAACCCTTTATCCTGCCTTCGAACAAGGTGTTCAATCATGCTGCAGCTGACAAGCTAAGGTGTGAGGCCTCGATACATAACATCATCGAATCATACATTGTCCTGCTCATTTACCTTATTTGTGTTCTTCCCTAAACTGGTACGAGCAGGATCTTGATGCAAACCCTCTCCATTAATATAGTAACGTTCAAGCTCGTTTCGCAGTTGTGTTTGATGAAGTCTCTCGGTTCCTCATGAAATGCGTACCGTATAGCCGCTATTTTTGTTACTTCGTGCCTTAATTAATGAACTAAATTTTGTGTATTAGTCTGAGTAGTCTACTCAGCTCGACGGTGTAAATTTAATTTTCGAGGTTTCAGGTTCGCTTCGCTGAATTTCTTTTGGGTTTGTACATCAGATTCTAGATAAGGCTTTCATCGCATTCCTTTGCAAATTTGGCTGACTGACATCTGATCTCGATCTTCGTGTTGTAGCTCGGCAATATTGTCGACATAGAGAATTCGAATCTGTATTTTCTGTTTCATAAAATCTGCCGCCTCCGTCGGCATAACTCCCGAGACCAGTCTGCGAGACTGGTAGACTATTTCAAGGCGCCAACACTCCCTGCTTTATGAACATAGCAAATATCTTTCGACAGCGCATCCTGTTTTATGCAGCTATATATTCTATATCAGGAGGACCCTACATACTTCGCATACGATGGAGCTTCCATTCTCTGAAGTTCTATCGTGATATCGTTTCAAAATGCAAAATTACCAACAATGAAATTATGCTCAAGTGGTAGTGTTCATTTGAAGACAATCATTTATTTCCATTTATGACGAGCGTTCCTCCCAAAATCTGGGAAACAAGTGTTCGATATTCTCAGGATTTCTATGGGCGCTAGCGCTTCAAGTTATGTAAAAATTGCTAAGTGAATTTTGTTATAAATATTAGGAATTAGTGATTTTATTATCTATACTAATATACGGACACCTTGAAGGGCATTGTGGAGTTATCAAATACCGCGACTGACAACTGTATGGCGCCCACAGACTTCTTGAAGAATACTCAAGACCTCTTCTTGACAGATATCGTAGTTTTCTTGAACAACCAAGGCCTCTTTGTAGATCTTGTAGATCTCCTCAAGAACATTCAAGACATCTGAGAGGGTATCGTAAACTTGGTGGAAATTACTTGAAATATCTTGAAGGTTATAGAAGACCTTTTGTACCCCACGTTACTGTACTGTTGATGGGTTCTGGAGGCCCCACTTATAATATTGTAGATTGCTTAAATGTCGTAGTGGGCTCCCAAAATTAAATTGTAGGCCCCTTGAATGATATAGATCCTTAAGCGGAAAATAGAACCATGAATGATAGAACAGGTACTTTCAGTGATATCACAGATTCGTTGAATGGTACCGGACCTTGAAGACCTCTAGAACGACGTGTGACTCCTTGAAGGATACCGCAGACTCCTTAAAGGATACCGCAGACTCCTTGAAGGATACCGCAGACTCCTTGAAGGATACCGC
>VOMN01015651.1:0-27612 GCA_014899125.1 Orchestia grillus | reverse complement strand
CGACTCGTTGAAGGATACCGTCGACTCGTTGAAGGATACCGTCGACTCGTTGAAGGATACCGTCGACTCGTTGAAGGATACCGTCGACTCGTTGAAGGATACCGTCGACTCATTGAAGGATACGGCCGACTCATTGAAGGACTCAATGACACAGAAACATGGTCGCGTAGTCGATGCCCTGTTTGACCTCTCGTACATCAGCTCTTTGGTCGAACGTTAAATCTCATTCCATTTGGGATCAAATGAAAAGTGAACGCTCTGCTCATCGGCTTGGGATAAAAATCCTCGAGAATCAATCCTGTTTACTGTATATTTGCTGTTTTTATACTATGGTGCTTGTATTTTTTGGAACGAATAATTTGTTCACTAGTCCGAATAGTCTATTGCTCATCGAAAAAACTGATAGAAAGGATGAACTATCCAGTGCTTTGTGTGAAACACAACGAATGTTTTTTTTCGTTGTGTTTCATGCCAAACGCAATTAAATTCTTCTACAATTAATAATTTTCAATCAAAATTTTCAATTTATTTAATGATAAATAACGTTCTGAGACTCGAGGAGGTTGTTGAGGCAAGGAGAGACCTATTCTCTTAGTAAGCAAGTTATCATGTAATGCATGACGTCATGCAGCCTGGAGCTTGGGGAGCTGTCCACTTTTACTCGCCACAACCACCTCACATTCCCTGCCGGTAATGGAGTGGGTTTCCCTTTCATCGACGAACTGGTTCGTTGAACGATCTTCTACGAGCGTTAGCTCCTTTTCTCCGTTATCTTTGCTCGGTGTCGGCGAGCTACGAAGGCGAATCCTTCGGGCTCGCTCGTTCAGTTTTGCTGCCCCCGCACGAGAAGCAATTCGCTTGTATCTCGCTCGGATGAATTGCAGCTTCGTTCACGTGAACTAGAGACGTTAGATGCCGGTAATTGTGGCTTAGTTAGCTCACATTGTGTTTGTCTTGGAACGTGAACCCCTGCAATCATGACCTTTAGTCGTCTGGAACAGTCCGCTTTGTGTACACTGGATCCAAATAAATCTTTAAGGCTCGTATAAATGTAATGTTTGCCATCGTTCTCGTCGGATGATTTTAAATATTTGCGCTGCTGCCTTCTTACTTCTGGGACCGTGGGAGTCATTCTTCTTTTTGGAGACGTTTTGTTGCTTCCTTACTTCTGTCTCTTACTAGAAATTGGCCTGCATTTTTTGAAGTTTGCCAAAAAATACGGTGAAAATTCGTAACAATTAGCATCTTTAAAGTCGATGCGGTTATGCATCTCAAATGAATATGATACTTTGGGTCACAAGGACATGAACTCCTTTGCACTGTTTATGGCGTTAATAATTTTCTGGACCCATTGCAGGGCTCCGGCCTCGTCTCCCTTAATCTTCAGCGTGAGAGAATCAATGCAAGCGCCTGACATTGAGGTATGAACCAAGACCTTGCCGAGCTCAGCTCCCCAGAACACCGATCCTTTTTGCTTGCTTGAGCGCGAAAATAAAATAAGATATTTTGTGCTCTTGGTGATGCGCAAGGCGAAGAAAAATGGTCTTTGCTGTCGTTTATAGTGGGCGTCGTTCGATGAATATATGTCTAAACCGTGGAGAACGCGTTGCATAATTCACATTCTTGGGTGGATAGACGAACTCCAGCCAGTTTCCTTCTTGGTTGGAGGAGATTGAGCTTACTCGGGCTCTTGTGCGACGCCGGCGAGGTCTTCGGAACTGTGAAGTTTCGGGTTGCCGATGTGAATACGAGATATGAACAGAACTTTTTTGGGCCTATGATTCTGTGTGAGTTAGGAAGTTTTCCGTGCGTGTCTTTATTTCCATTATGTTGTATCAATTTCAGTGCAGAAATTGTGACATTATGTTTCTATGTAGCTTAAAAAGTACATGATGACATGGAAAGAAAAAATACATGGAAAGATATATTTTGATGATCAGTTGAAAAATATCGACCAAACTTTTTAGCTAAGAACCAATAATTTTTTAAAAAGTTGTCATTTATACGAAATATAAATTATTTTCTACGGGTTGTGTGTAATTTCGATAGTGAAACACCGATAGGGTGTTTTAGTAAAAGCTCACATTCTGAATACTAATTACCAAGCAAGTGTTGGAACTAATTCGCTTCAATAGAAGACACTAATCGTTTTTCATATTCTAAACTCACCAGGAGTCATTGGAAATAAGACGTTATTTTCGCTAACATTGAATTCTTATTTCATCTTGAAAATGATTCATTTTATTTATTTCCTTTGAGGCTATTTGTGTGTCGGCGGAATGCTGCTGGGCAACGAGCCCGAGCGGAGCGATGTAGCGTTGCCATCATGCTGTCGGCTTCCAATTTCGCGACCGCAAAATTTCATTTTGCCGGAATTGGCTCATTTGGAGCAACGCGAGAAGCCTCTCTGATGGCAACGATGATTTTCACTGAGTCTCCTCAGTCACTCTGATTTTCATCGCGCATAATTACGAATTTAGAATTTGCAATTTTTTTTAGTATCATCATATTTGTCTAAATGAATGATCTGATTTCTTTACAAAATTGTTCGATGCAACTCATTGATAGAAACAAAATTAAAAAGATGATTGCATTCGTAGAAATTTTCACAGCTAATTTTTTCAAATATATTCAGATACTTTTTCCTGTATTGGAAGTATGTTGTAGGTGAATTCACAATGAATTTTTTCTACCGAAATTCGCTCAGGTTAGCTTAGAGAGAGTAAAATATAAAAAGTCGTTCATGGAATTAGAATTGACAGTTTAATTAAAAGGGTATGTTAAGATTTATGACCTCAAAGAAAAATTCCAGCGAAGATTTTCGTAGTTGCTGCCCCATTATTGCTCCTGCGTACGGGGCTTCGTCCGGGCCAGGTGGTGATCATGGAAATATGCTCGTAATTCTCCCTTGCATATTTACGTACAGTTAATAATTGCCTTAAAATAAACTTAAACAACAAAACATCATCGAGTTTGAGGCGGTATTAAAGTCGGTGAAAGAAATCATGTGGAACTCGACAAGATAATCTGCACTACTAACATTTTGCGATGAGGGATTGTGAGGCAAATATCTTAATTCTAATGGCATCGCTATCGCCATTTTTGCAGTTTCAGAATTTTTAATTTGGCGCATGTTATTTTTCAGGTGCTTTCCGGATAAAGATGATATTCTATATCAATGTTAAATGAATTCGCACTCTAACGTAATAGAAGTCAATCTGAATAAGTTTCTTGCATGAGGAAAATTCAGCGTGAAAACGTTTTGAAATTCGTTCCCTCTCAAACCTTTAACTAGAAATTTTAGAACAGGCCGAACTACGCAGCCGAATCTTGAATTGTGGCATTATATAAAAATAGCCACTGCTAATCTTTCTAAAGTTATATGGTTACGAGCTTTATTATATTGATAATTTGATGTAATAGCTGAAATATTATTGAGTCTCTCTTCTACTAACGCGGCATGTTGACGAATATCGGATGCAGTAGACAAAATCTAATGGTCTGAGAACATGTTCAATTGGCTAGAGTGTCCTTACAAAAGTGCAGAATAGTCACATGAATAATCGCGTTAAGTAATAATCTCTCCCACCAATTAGTCCATTGGTTCAACTGTGTCTAATAAAAAATGGGTAACCTTAGTCCTTGTCATATATTGTTTTGATGACAAATTTTCTTTAGACGATAATTAGTAAACAAAGTAATTTATTTTCTCAGTAGCGCATTGATTTTGACCGGGAGGGTACCAAGCTACATTTACCAAATTAAATAATTTCTTATTGCTAATTTCAAAAAGTTGACGCACTCAATATATATGAAAAAATAACTCCAGAATTGCCCAAATCCTTGCGTTAATTCAAAGCATTTTCTCGTCTTGTTCGAAATTTCAGTGCAGACATTACTGCTATTTTTTAGCTCCGTGCGGGGTATCCGAGCTGGTCTGGTTGCTGTGCTGGAGTCCCCTAGCACCGGGGCTATAGGGGACTGCCCTCCAGTTTATCAAAGGGGACTTTTGCTGTGTGGAAGTAATGAGATTTTTAAACTTATCTTCGGGGAGATCGCTAATAATGCATCCTCGTTAGTAAACCTTGGAACGTCCTGTTCCTTGTTGGTGTCTCGTGCTGGGAAATGCTTGTGACGGGAGGCTGCTCAGGATACCTTGCAGTAATTCGACCAATCTCAGTTTCCTTTCCCTTTGATACTTTTCTGCTTTGAGAATTGTCAGTTAAGCTCGAAAATCACACTCGTATTCTATCTGGAGCGTAATTGTGTACGTGAGTGTTTGCTTTTCAATTTCTTCAAAATTCTTACACATCGCTCCTGTTCAAGAAATTTTAACCCCTTGCGATGGTTCAGCCTCATACAGTAGTACAACCCTACGCATGACCGTGTCGCTGTCACTACGCTGACTCTAGTGTAAATTTCAAAATTCCCCGATGCTTCACATCTGACGCCAAAAAAGTTTGAACCATCAAAAAATACACTGGTCATGTTTAAATGCCGCAAAAACGCGACCACGAGTTTGTTGTATGTCTTTTTAAAAAAACTACGGTTCTGGTGTTAGGTTATTTGTTTCGAAATATTTTGTTTGTAGTTGCGGCAGTTGTGGTTTTTAAAGAGTATAATATTTTCGTTCCACAACTTTAAGCGAATTCGATCATTTGCTGAAAAATTATAAATCCCCAGGTTTTGAGCACCTTAATTTTTGCTCTTGATCATGTCGACAAACAACAACTTTTAATGATAAAAAATTACATCTAATCATTAGCAGACAACCCTGTGAAGTACAGAATAATACGTTTTTCTAAAGATCTTGGATTGGAATCCTACACACAGTGGAACTTTCCACAGGTGCGGAATTACATTTCATGTTTTCCTGCAGTCCGTACTCGGTCATTTGTTCTGTGTCACGGCTCCGAAAGCGGTCCTTTTTAGGCCGCATTACGGAGGCTTCCATTTATTTCTGGCAATTCTTCTGCCATCCTAAGCCCGTTCTGTTGGTCACGTTCCACGTCTTGCCGCCTCGCTTGCCTATGTTCATCTTCCATAATTCTGGTAGGATCAATGTTTGGTCTTGCGGTAGCGAGCCCATAGCTCCAGCTCACCGCAGTGATAATTGCTGTCATTCTGAGCGGTCGAGCATGATGATCAAATGTTATTTTGTGGCTCTGAAGCTCACGGCCAAACTTGGTCTGTTTCTGCCGAACGTATAACATCACCATTTGTGAAGCCACAAGGCGGCTACGTCTTCGTACATCCTCGGTGAGGTGATATATTTGGCGCTCTGATATCATCTATGCAGTGGAGATGGTTGTTGGGCCTCGGGAAAGTGTTTCCAAAATCCTTGCTATCTCGTGTGCGTATAGGAATGCAACTCTGCTGTCACTGTTTTTGCTCAAAATGGCTGCTGATACGAATGGCTGGAGGTAATTTCGCCGGATATTACTCGCAATTTTGTAGCGCCTTAGCTTTGATTAAGTCTGTGATGCTCTGTTTCTTTCTACGCTCACTTTCTGTGAAAGCATTTTAATTTTCATACTCTTGAGTTTGAGAGTGCAAAATATGGCCGTCAGTCCATTCTTTCTTTAGTTTATCCATGCATTGAACTCCTGGCTATTAGCAGCCTATTTTTAATTAATTAGCCATTAGCAAGTGCTATAGCTACCTCCGTCAAAGTTTTTGCAGTAGCCACTCAACAAACACGTGTTGCAGCTTTTGAGTACGTGGTAAATTTTTTTCTGCAATTTTTACATTTTGAAGCCTCCGCTTCTGGGGCTTCAAAGTTCATTTATATAAATTGATTTTCGACACCTTGATTATAATACGTTCAATGCAGAGCACTTTTAGCTCTGCGAGTGTAAATATGGCTGAAAGAGTGAAGTCAAAGCAACTGTTTAAAGCAAGTGCTACCTCATTTTTAGGATCAGCATTGTAAATGGCTCAAGGTTTAATGTATGAACATTATCTTCTAAGTTTTACAGATGTATCGTCGTCTAATAAAAACGTAAAATCAAAACGAAAGTTAGTCATCATCGGTTTCACAACATAGAGGAGTTGTAACTCATTTTCCGTCCACAGTTCTTCAGTACCAATTGTATGTACTAGGATTTCCTTCGATGGGTGACGGGAATGGGATTTTCAATTTGAATGGCACGGGAAATTTCCCTCGCCTGGGGTATGTCCTCATTGCGACTGTCCTCGTCAGCACGTCTTAGGGAATGAGTATCCTCCTTGTATGAGCATCCTCCTTGTATATATGCAGCTATGTACTCCTACATATAATTAACAAGGCTTATTGCGAGAATCTGCTGTAGTCTAATTCGTTTAAGCCTTTTCTTGCCCCATCGTGCTGTGGTCGTGATACCTCAACGATGAGTTCCTTCGTCTTTGGATCTTTATTCGTCACACTTCACGATTTTTGGAGGCCTTTTTTTTTAGTTTAGCGGGCGGTGTCAACTGAGGCATTAAATTATCACATCTTGGTGTCGACGCGTGAATTAAATGAAGGTTGTGTTTCGCTGCTGTGATCTCCGTAATAGGAAAGTAACTAGCATCATAAGGATATAATTATAATGAATTATCAAGTTTTTTTTAATTCATTAGTATTAAAGTAGTGAATGGTCGGAGATAGAAAAGGAAGCTGCAGCTTCGAACATTTCATTGGGAAATTAATTGCAGTTCTAAAAATGTAATGAAGAAGTTCATGGATGTACGTGTGGGTGAACTTCAGGAAACTGGAGCAACAGCTTCAAAGTTTGCGTTTGATCGTATTTTTCTCAACTTTTCAAGCATAATTGCTGAGTGTGCGGAGGCACGTGTGGGTGAACAGAATGAAAGCGTAACCGCTGCATCGAGGGCAGCGTTTTCGAAAGTCAGAGGCCGCTTCAGATTTTGTTGAGCGAGTGGCTGTCGACGCCCTCAGTGAGCTGCTGTGAGGGCGGCCGGCTTGGGCACTGGCGCCTAAACTGGAGTCTGTATTCTCATTACAGCGCAAATTATGGGTTCTGCAGGCTCGAATTTGCATGGGGGTTGTAGAGGAAGCCCTTGTAGCGCCTGAGCCTTGCGTGTCGTCGCAGGGATGACGGATGTAATAAAACTGTCTCGACAGTACGACCCTGGAGGGAGGAAATAACATATCGTCACAATGGTCGGTGGACAACAAGAAGGCTTGTCTGCAGATAAAGGCTAAATAATTTTCAGCGACGTTTTAGAATCTCCGTTGTAATTTTCTTCATAATTTTAAATCTTATAGAAAATATCTTTTCCTCTGTTAAGGGAGGGTGGGGTTGGATGTGTCCGACCTGCTGCTGCTGCTTCAGTTCTACTTCATTATCCAAATTTCTTCTCCTTGGTGATGGAAATATCACTGTGTAAACGTCCTTCGAGCAGACAGTAAGTTAAAACTCCTTAAAACATTTACAATCGTTCTCACTGTCACGAATGTCATAAAGACGGACTGGAGACCCCAGGGGCACTGATAAATTACCTCAGCAATAGATAAGCATTCGGGATTTTTGCCTTTCGTGCCCACTTTGCTTCTCTCCATTTTCATGCTTTCCTAGCTGATTATTTATTATCTTTTCTTCCTCTCCCTTTTTAATTTGAAGAAATTTACGTAAATAGTTAGGTAAAAACAGTATTGACAGTTCTTGTGCTGATGACTTCAGCTATGTAGATTAGCTGGAATATATTTATTTTCATAGTAGGATAATTATTGTACGATATTCTTTTTTGATTAATAGAATATTTTCAGTGTCTTGTAAGCTTTATGTTTTGTTTTCTTCGTAATCAAGACAAATACGGACAATTTTTGAAAAATATAGAACTAAGAAGAAATTGAGAGCGTGTAAAATTTCCAAGTATCACATCCCACTTGACGCTCGTGTCAAAGATACATGAGGAGTACGACAGCACGTTGCCTGGTGAAGCAATGAGGCAGCTCCGGGCACTTTGTGCGTCGCCGTACGGCAGGTGTGCAGCGCTGTGAACTCTTACAAAATTATTCAATAAGTAACATTATGGCCAGTTTGTGAATGTTGATTTCGTCTGATGAACATTTCTCTGACAGAGAGCGCATGTGATGGGAGATTTGAGGAGTCGTGTACCTTATAAGATTTTTGTGCTTTATGTGATATTTCACTGAGTAACAATACAAATATATAGCAAGCCAGACGTAGGAAATCTTGGAGATACTGCAAACTTTTGCAGCCGTTCTACTTTCTGTTCAAATAAATTACCGAAGTGGCACTTCGTGTTCAGTCATGGATTGTAAGAGTTCAGTTAGTGTTATTTACCCGCATTATTGAATATATTCGCACGTACACATTCTTGTGCGAGCATGTAAAAAGTAAAGTGTATGCTGTTGATAAATACATATTAAAAATGAGAAACTTTATGCTTCGTCATTGCTAGGTATTGTGGGCTGTTGGAATGGTCTCTTTATTGTACAATTCTCTTTAATGTACAGTTCTCTTTATTGCGGCGGTCTCGGAAAGCCACCCGGTTAATAGCTCTAAATTTAGAATACCCCACAATTGCTGGAGAAATAAGAACAACTCTTTCAGATGAAGGTTTAGTAACGGCAATCTAGTTTCTCTTTCTTCGGGTGGCAGTACATTTTCTGCCTGGCAATGCGTTGAAGAACGAAATGAATCGTTGCCCACCCTTATTTCCCTAGGGTGTGGGATTCCCTGCACCTGGTGTATAGCAATTCGTTTCTGTGTGCGGAGTTATACAGACTGGGTGGGGCAAAAGGTACGACGTGCGGTTGAATTTAGGGGCGCAAATAAAAAGACTTCAAAGTTTACAGGATTAATTCTTGTTATTCAATTCGATATATTCTACAGTCTTATTTAATATAATCTCAGCAAGATGGCGGCCTTCAGCAGCAATACACCGATGGCGTACCATTGTCCCATCCTGTATATCCTTTTCTTTCTAAAGGAATCCTATTGACTTCGCGAAACTCGATGAATTTTGATCTCAGATCTTCGTTGAGAATTATTTTAGATCAATGTATTTTTATTTTTGTTTCTGGTTGCGCTTTTTATTTTTTCTAGGTTATAATGAGCTTCTTATTGTATGCTGTTCAAGTAACTTGATTCAGCTTTTTGTCTGATTCTTCGAATCAAAATGCTAAGATTTACAAAATTGCTAGGTGTGAAAAGTGCACAGTAAATGCCAGTTGAGGTGGTAACGCTTCAGTTCTTCCAAATTGGCGTCACCCCGAGCTCAGTCTGATTTCTCATTGCATTAATAATTCTTCTTTTCCTGCAGGTGAGTACTGAGGCCCTACCCTGAGCTGCTGGTCGTACCCGTCCTGGTGAAGTATCCTGTGTTTTTTTTTTGCATAGATTCTCCAGTAAAAAAGTTTTTGCCTTTGCATTTTCACATTCGGGTATTGCAGTTGGTTTGTTAACCTTAAATGCAGATTTTATTTTTGATCCTCATTTCGTAATATTCATTTGTAATTATTATATTTTTTAAAACTACTCCAGGTATGTCGTGGCTCTTGTAACTCTCTTAATTAATTCGAAATAAGGTGTCTCGTGGAACCACCACGAGACGTTTGTTATATTGTTTGCTATTTAAATTCTTGAATTATGCATATGCGTTATTTGCAATTTTAATGGACTTCAGTTCTTGCGTTTTAACTAATAAAGATAATAAACTTCGCTTCATAACTTCACCTGTTTGAAATTTTATGAAAAAACTGCTTATTGAATCCTCTTTTCTGCGTACGAATTTGAACATTGAGATTTTTGCCATGTTCTCAAGTTGCCTATACCATGGAAATAACTTATTTTATTTTCAGCTGCTATTAAATTCTTTAGGCTGCTTCCGCGTGATTCTTGTTTTAATAGTGCGCCATTCGACCATTTTCCTCCGCGTTTAAGGAACAGAAGTCATTGAGGTTTCCAGGCGCAGGGTTTATGGGTAAGAATGGTACAATTCGTTCCCATTGTTCAAGGCCTGGCTGGGCGTCCTTAATAAGAATAGCCTCTGTCGCTTCAGGAGGAGCGTTTTAGTAGCACACGCTGAGTGATATTCCACTCGATTCTTGAAAAGTACCGCTCGTTAACGTACCACTTGATTTTGTCAAAGTACCACTAATTAACGTACCGCTCGATTATGCAAACATACCACTGAATTATATTTAGGTAATCACTCAATTATATTAACGTACCACTCGATTGTATTACGGAACACTCATTAACGTACCCTTCGATAGTGTTAACATGCCACTCATTAACGAAGAACTCCGTTATATTAACGCATCACTCGATTATGTCACCATATCACTCATTAACGTACCCTTCATTAATGTACCACTCGATCGCATCTCTCTTTAACCCACAATCATAAACGTATCGCTTGATTATACGTTTTAACATGCCACTTGAGTATAACGTGCCACTCGAGTATAACTTGCCACTTGAGTATAACTTGCCACTTGAGTATAACGTGCCACTTGAGNTCGATTATTTAAAGGTGTCACTCGAATATTTAAAGGTGTCACTCGAGTATTTAAAGGTGTCACTCGAGTATTTAAAGGTGCCGCCCGAGTATTTTAAGGTGCCACCCGAGTATTTTAAGGTGCCACCCGAGTATTTAAAGGTATCACTCGAGTATTTAAAGGTGCCACTCGAGTATTTAAAGGTGCCACTCTATTATTTGGAAGTGCCACTCACTTATATAAGGTGCCACTCGATTTATTAACGTTTCATTCGATCATTTTAGTGTACCACACGGTTTGTTTAACGTGTCATCCAATTTACTGAAATTAGACTCGATTTTATTAATACACCGTTGTTATAGATTAATACATCACCAGATGATATTACTGTAGCACTCGAATATATTATTGTACCGCAGGATTGTGTTAACATACCGCTCGATTTTATTAATATACCTCTCGGTTATATTAATCTTCCAATGGAGGCCAACGAATGGGGAAAAAGTTTTGTAATCGAAGAAGATAGCTTGAATGGATATGAATAACGGATATCATACCCCAAGTTCGGCTGTGTGTTTTATGGTATATTTTTCATGGGCTTTATTTCCAGTTCAACTATTATTCTCATTTTGCAGCTTTTATCTTCTTTCCTCTCGTCTGTAATATGTTGCAGTTTTCGGGTTATGCGATACAAAAGAAATTCGCGTAACTTCGCTGTTTCTCTCCTTACATCAACAAAATTGCTATTTTAACATCCATCATCCGGAAAAAAACGTATTTTTTCTTTCACATGTGTCACTTCATTTCAAGCTCGAATCGGTCATTCGTTTTCCTTTTTCCATTTTGGCAAGTTGTGCGCAGTCGCGGCGAGTTCGTGTGGCGCTTCACCCCACCTCCTGCAGCGCGTTCAGAACGCGTGAGTCAGAAGTGACTGTAATGTACAATTCAACTCCCACGCCGGAATACACTCGGTTACGCCTCAGTCCGAACTTCGCCCACAACCGGCCGCCCTGTGGAACTTTGGTATTTGCGAAATGGCTCAGCCCTTTTCTTGGCCAACGCACAGCCATCACCAGCTGGTCTTGATCTTGACCGTAAAACGAGCACCTCCCTCAGACACGGCCCTTATTTGGAGTAAAGTCCAATTACTCGCTCTTCATCACGTACCATTTACTGAATCCCGCATTGAAACCACTCAAAAGTCCGTCGTTAATGGGTCTTGCTCCTCTTTCAAGGTCCCGTAGGCTTACTGCCAAGGTTAAGAAGTATTTATTGCGCTTTAATTCGAACTGAACAGCTTTGGTGTACCTATTCGTACCGAGCAAGCTGGAGCTTCGGTTACAGGCTTAGCAGTATCTTTGGGTTTCTTTATTGCTATTATTTCAAATTATGATGTGCCATTACTATAACTCAACCATTTAGTGCCTAATTTATTATGGAATGGATCGATTTTATTTTTGAAAGTATCATTTTTGAAGTATAGAATATCTGTCTGGTTAACTATTTTCATTGACAGATGGAACATGACGTAATGAATTATGGAATGAAAGCGACTTTCGAAAGTCGATCGGGAACGCCATTGGATAGGCCGATAGGGAGTCAATTGGTCGCTCGCTAGCTTCGAGTTGCCCAATTTGAGAGCTGAGGCAATATAACTTGACGGTTTTTCCGCATCGTTCAAACTGGAATGAAGACTGAAATGACTTGGATAAGTTCACTTATTGCACTGTTTTGTCGAATCGTTCGTTGTTTCTATCAATTTGAAACATTTATAACATAACGTAATTAAGGTCATAAATATTACCGTAAATACGCGTGATATTCACCTATGATTGCACCTCAGTTCATTTATCAAGCTATCCCTGCGGGTCACAGCTACGATCGCCTTACGGTTCTCCAATTCAAATACTATCTATACCTATAGTAGAGGTAGGAATTCTGTTAAACACCCTATATACCCTGTGCTGAAAAGTCTACGAACTCGAGTTAGTTAAGATGACCAAGCAATTTTCGCGGTGGTGGTATTCAGTGTGGCTCGCGAGAACAGTCACTGAGGTAAACAGAAAAAGCGTGCTGGTGCGCGTTGCCCTCTTTTTCAGACCTGTACGGAACACGAGCGTCTCACCGTCTGAGTGTCGTGCGCCTTCAGCGGTTTGTGCGTTGTTGCGTCTGGTGATTACGAGTGGCGCTTCAGGGGTCAATGTCTTAGAGTGGTGCCGCATCTGCTCAAGTCCTTGGACGAACCTTGAAGTAGTTAGCTGCAACTTATTACCCTGCGTGAGCGTTTGAAGGCTCTTGGTAAAATATAAGGGTTGGGTATATCCTGTGATGTGATATTTATCGCCATGAACCACTTTAGTGGGCCTCTGCTACGCATGTGTGGTAGGCTTGAGCTGCGCCTTCGTAACGCACGGACGAGCAAGCGCACGCAGCCTCATCACGTGTATAGGACGGCACGAACTGGAATAAAACTGCAGAGCAACTTCGATCTTCGCGATCGGCGGGGACCGGGCCGGAAACGATATTGCGGATGGTAGAGCGTACATGAAGCTCGAGGCTGATTGTTTCGTCTCGCTAATGGATTTTACAGGATGCTGTTTCATGCGCAGCAGGTAGTGCAAGTTCAAGTTCGAATGATTCTACCTGAACTTAAAAAACGACTTGTATTCAAGTCGGTACAAATGGCGTCTGTTAAACTGAGCACTGGTCTCAAGTGTTCTCAACTTATCTTAGTCGTGGTAGTGAAACTAATCCGTGGGTTGAGTTAGTCCAGGGTAAATATTGAAGTTGATGTAAATTATTGAAAGAGTGGGTTACGTAGAAATAATCGAGTCCGGTAGTAATGATTTAGATCGGGAGCCTTGAGTTGGTCTGGGAGCAATGATTTAATGCAGTTGCAATAATTGAGTTCGTTCGGTATCAATGACTGAGTTAGTCTAGCAGCAGTAATTGAGTTGGTCCGGCAATAATAACTGAGTTAGTCTAGCAGCAGTAATGAAGTTAGTCCTGTAACAATAACTCGGTTAGTCCGGATATAAGAGTCGAGTTAGAATTGTAGAAATAACTGAGTAAGGCCGGAATCAATATGTGAGTGAGACCGGTATTAATAATTGAGTTAAGACGGTATCAACGATTGAGTTAGTCTGGTAGTAAAAAATTAGTTAATCCGGTATATAAAATTTGGTCAGTCCGGTAGCTATAATTCATTCTGGTGGCTTTAATCGAGTTAGTCCAGTACTTATAACTGAGTTAGTCCGGTACCCATAATTGAGTTAGTCCGGTACCCATAATTGAGTTAGTCCGGTACGCATAATTGAGTTAGTCCGGCATCTGTAATTGAGTTAGTCCGGCATCTGTAATTGAGTTAGTCCGGCATCTATAATTAAGTTAGTCCGGTATCTATAATTGAGTTAGTCCGGTATCTATAATTGAGTTAATCCGGTATCTATAATTGAGTTAGTCCGGTAGTTATAAGTGAGTTAGTCCGGAACTGATAACCGAGTTAGTCCGCTAGCTATAATTAAGTTTGTACAGTACTGATAATTGAGTTAGTCCGGTATTATAATTGAATTAGTCCAGTGCTGATAACTGAGTTAGTCCGTTATCTATAATTGAGTTAGTGCAGTACTGACAACTGAGTTAGTCCGGTATCTATAATTGAGTTATTCCAATACTTATAACTGAGTTAGTCCTGTACGTATAGTTGAGTTAGTCCTGTACGTATAGTTGAGTTAGTCGGGTACCTATAATTGAGTTAGTCCGGTACCTATAACTAAGTTAGTCCTGCACCCATGACTGAGTAGATCCAAAAGCCATAATTCAGTTGATCCAGGAGCAATAATTGAGTTGATCCAAGAGCAATGGTTGAGTTGTTTCAAGAGCAATAATTCAGTTGATCCAAGAGCAATAATTCAGTTGATCCAAGAGCAATAATTGATTCGTCCATAGATCAATAATTGATTCGTCCATAGATCAATAATTGATTTGTCCATAGATCAATAATTGATTCGTCCCTAGAGCAATAGTCGCGGAGGTGAAACTAATCCGTAGTTTAGTTTCGCCACGGACGCTTTCCCCGTATGCTGGGTTCTTTACTCACTAAATTTGGGAAAGGCTGTGTTGACTCATAAATTCCACTGTTCATTCTTTTGAAACAAAGTCTATGAAAATATAGAATTTGAAATTCGTTTGTAATGTAGGAAATTATTGAATTTTATGTATGGAATACTTTTTAATGATTTTATTTTATTTATGAGGAAATTATCACTATAATGTTACTATTTTTAACAATAAACTTTTAAAATTTTCAGTTGTAAATATTCTTCAACTGTTGCGCTTGAATTGTTAAATTAGTCGATATTTATTATTGAATGAGTGTTTGGTCCCCTGACATCCCTTTGTCATATTCTGGTTTTAACGTTAGTGCAGGAGCCATAATTGAGATGAACGAGATGTGTTGTCAATTTTCATAACTTGTCTAGCTATATTACAAAATTAGTGTCCCATTATGGAATCCTTGTACTTATTCTTTTTCTGTAGAAAAATGAGTTTAATCTGCTTCAACGTACATCAATTACTTGCCTATTCAAATAATATTCGAAAGAAACTAATAGTGCCTAACTACTCTCCAAAACCTCTAATTCGACGAAATTCAATGCATTTTCGAGGCCAATCAATACGTGATTTGAAATTACGCCTTCGTCGGTAAATGAATTTTGCCTCAGCCAAGGTCAATTTGGAAGCTCGTTTTAAAGTTCACTGGTGCTGATCAGTGGAAGCGAGTTTCGGTCTGCAGTCGCACTAACTCACATCCTTGTTTCAATTTATGAATGCAAAATCCTGCCGTCAGATGCGCTGCTGAAACCATTTTACTTTTTGAACCGTGAAAATCGCGTGCTTTGATTATGATATAAGGAACGTCTTTTGATAGTCAATTATATCAACGTTTTGCTCAATTTTTTCGTATAATGTCGTAAATATGGACAATTTGAAGAACCTATGCTGCACGAGTTCCAGGAAATTTCCTTGATGCGGCACTTGTCGGGTATTAAAACCTCGGCTTGATTCAAAATCGCAGCAAGGACTCGCGAGAGAGCTGGTTGGGAGCTTGTCACACCTCCTGGTCGAGACGAATGTTGTTACTACGGTCATTTTATGCAGTCAAGCTATTTTATAAAACTCTTAGAGCTGAGTTGGTCTTCACCATTTATTTTTACTATCCATTCAGATCGTAGCTTAAAGAGAGATTGCAACGAGCCACCAACCGTCCAAAGCCCGCACACCGTGCTAATACAATGCTGCTTCTGTGTGACTCGCTGTATTACCGATGGGTCTTGGCGCCATACTTAACTTGAATGTTTGCCTTAATTTCCAAACACTGTATTAGGCGTGGATAGTTTTTAAACTGTAAAGCCTTTAGTTGAGGAGAGCAGTCTTCTGAAGCTGAGATATCGAACTGACAACGGGTCCATGCAAGTGTAGTTGTAACCGAGTAATTGTTTTCTACGTGCTAGACTAAAAGATTAAATTGGTAAAAGAGTTGTGTTGGCTAATTAATTGAACTGTTTATTCTTTTGACAACAGATCTATAAAAATATATAATTGAAGATTCGTATATAGTTTGAGAAATTATTTCATTTTATGTATGGATGACTTTTTACGATTTCATTTAATTTGTGATGGAATTATTACTTTAATGCTGCTATTTTTAATAATTAGCTTTTAAAATTTTCAGTTGTTAATATTCTTCAACGGTGGCTTCGGAATTGTCAAACAAGTCGATTTTAATTATTATTTAGTCCCCTGACATCTCTTTTTAATATTCTGGGTTTTTCATGGGTGGTGCAATTTAGAGTGTATCTAAAACGACGGGAGTTCAAACCCCCTTTTTGTTGTATTTTAGTATCTTTAGTCTGATTTGGTTCACTTGTGTTCATAACGGCGCCATATCTCTCGAGCAAACCCTACCAGGAGCAGCAGCTCACCTATCACAACGCCATGTCTCGCAGGGCGACAAAATTGACACAACGACGACGCTGTCATGTTTTATGTCATTAGACAACTAATGTTATCATTGCATGGATGGCTTGTTGAGCTTGTTAACCTTGGTCGTAAGGTCATCGATTACAGCACACGCACAACTTTACAGCTACGACAGAACGCCCTTCGTTTAGCTGGGCTGTCCAGACAGTGTGAGGTTCCCCATCTGATTTTTGTGACCTACACCCACCCCAACAACCCGCGTATGGCGCTGGTGTACCTCTACGTCCAGTGTCGTCAAGGATTAATTGAAGTGCGTACAGCTTTTCAAGGGCTTCTGTCATTTTGTCATGGAACATTAGTTTGTTTTGTGACTGTTACATCAAAAATCCATTTAAGCTCGTTAATGTTACACCAAAGTATGTTCGTTTTTGAACAGTTATTTTCTGTTTACAGGAGGGCAAATCCAGGCTGTGTTCTTTGAACTGTAGAACTAGAATTGCATAGTGCTCTGAGTTTTCTTCCGATCCCATATCAGTAAATAAATTGTAGTTTGAAATTGATGACAGGAGTTTAGTTAAAGAGGCTTGCAATGAGCTTGCCTTGAGACTTTTTCACTATTCTTGATGCGCAAATAGTGGACAAGCGACTGATTTTTTCCTCTCGCTCGCTCTGCGTTTGTCCTCAATGAGGTTACCATGTATTTCTGGTATTTGTTCTCCTATTCTTTAAATGCTTTGAAGCACATTTTTGAAGCAGATCATGGATAAGGGGAAAAATTCGATTCAATTTATTTAATGGTCCCCGTGTTATTTTGAATGAATTTATGAGCGTCGAATTTATATGTCAGCAGCTCTTGTTAAAACTGAAAGATAAAAATTAGGAACTTGAAATTAGCAGTCATGTTTACTTCGTTAGCACAAAATAAGAAGTGGAATGCCCCGTGGGTTCTTTGTTTCTCCGACCTTAGGGGACTCTTTGTTGAGATGTGATTCATCAACTTAATCCTGAGGATTTGGGTTTTCGGGGTTCCCCGGTGAGTTTTTTGTTCGCATTCAAGTGCTTTCCTGCTTCCAGCTATTGTTGAAACACCCAATTCTTCTCGTGTTTTCGGACCTCGTCAAATTTTACACGCTGATGCGTTTGCTCGCGCTCAGATGGTCACGTTTTTTCTTGTTAAGAACACATTCATCTAGCGGGCCGTTTGTTGAGGTGCTTTGTCTCGTACCCTCATGCATATGCACACCAACACTCCGGACCGCGACGACAATGCGTTATTCATAAAGGTACCACGGTCTTCATAGTCATATCGCACCTCGTATGTGCGCTAGAATAAATCATCCAATAAAACTACGGCTACCGGTTCTTAAGACTGGTACAGAAGATGTGCGCGAGAATATTTTGAAGCTTATAACGGGCAATGACGCTAACAGGAGCAGCCCTATCTTCTGACCCATCGCAGCGCGGCTGGGCCTCTGAGATCAGCCATGCGTGACTTCCATCATCACGGATCTTGGCGGCGGTCTATGCTTCTGCCTGACGCGTGATGCATGTAGATAAAGTTCTTATTTCGTGCTAAATGATTCACGTTTTTCTATCTCGAAATTTAAATTGTTCAAGCAGCTGCATCGTGCATGATATTTACCCAAAGAAAATAGTGTTTCGTTAATCTACTGCTATAGAAAATGTATCGTCCTTAATCTATTACCGTGTAGTGATTATGGACACCTCAGGTCATTGATGAGTTGCTAAAATTTCTTACCAAATTAGCTACCTGAATAAGAATTCTTAGCACCAAATTTTAACGTTCTAGTGCTCCAACAACATTTTCACTTTCTATAATTGACGAAATGTTTATTTTGTAACATTTTATTACCACCATTGTTTCCCTTTGTTGTTATGGTACACTCTTCACGTATCCCATCATGTGAGATATTTGACGTTTTGATTATATTTTCTATCTGTATCACGAAATTTCTTACTGCCGACCGCAGCGAGTGCAACATCGTGAGTCAGTTCTTGCATGCACCGGACCGTGTGCCCGCTGTGCAGAACTTGAGTTTTGTTTTCCACACAACGTACGTTTTGGTAACGTTCTGACTTGCCGCAATGCCCTGGTTTAGCGGACGCTATCTTGGATTTATGAGTATGGACATCACGCTCTACTTGTTGTGTTGTCTTGTTCATTGTTTAAATATATTTCTGCTCACGGTGTTGATGATTAATGGTTTGACTTCTAAAAATTTGATTTTTTGGATAGTGACTCAATAAACATTTTGTTGCTAAAGATGGAGGTCATTTCGTCTATTAGCATTTATTTCTCATAGTCATCTCAAAAGAGGAAACGTATCACAGACTGATTATTTTTGTGTGTTGCATGGACATTGTTTTCTGGTTCCGTGGTTAAATTTGAACGTTTTGTAAATACTGGAATCTGTAAATACTGTAAATACGCTAAAAGAAATTCTCATCGTCAATATTTACAGCTACAAATTTCTGTTCCATTATTTACAGAAATAATAACCCACAAACTTACAATTCGGAATCCTCTTGCGGTACACCACTGTAGCAAACTCATACATTACCAATTACTAATATTAACTTTTCGAGTAGGTAAATTGTAATTTTTTGTAAAGATTTCTGACCTCCGACATGGGAGCAAGCCGCGCTCCGCCCCCTGCGGCGGTAGGGACGCTACGGGTCGCCCACTGCTGTCGCGCGACCTTGGCGCGAAGGTCTTGCGTGCTTGCGTGTCGGCGAGACCTCTTTTAACATTTCATTTGTGTTTAGGGGCGTCGGAAAAATTACCTAGTGCCATTAGCTGCGGCTCTAAACTCGTATTAGGGATAACACGCTGATGAAATTAGCATTTCATTACTATATTTCGGATTCACTCTATTAGCGTCATAAGGGGATCGCTGTGCTGCTAAATGTAGAGTGATGGAGCTTAGAGTTGTTAAGTTAGCGCATTGAGAGAAAGATTTATTTCATACTGACGTTAAAATTGATAGTATTCAGTGAGTGTAAAGCATTCATTTCCTGCCTGCTGGAAAATTACAGATGAAATAGAGGTTTGCGCTCAAGCTAAGCACCAAGAAACACGAGAGGAAGCATTTAGTTTTCGCGAATGGGTACCAAGTAAATGTTAAGTCTTGGTGCTATTGTTCTGTCTTATAACGAGAAAATGTGTAATTTGCTCTAGATTCAATTAGAAACAACTTTACTCTTATATATTTTATACATAGCTTCGTCACGAACGACCATGCCTTAATGTCGTGTAATTATTGCCCTATTCAATTTTCCACACGTCATTGACCTAGAATTGATACAAAAAATATATGTTTTATTTCGCACCACCAAAATATGTAGATTTTTTTGCTCTAGTGTGAAAGTGTGCAGAGGTAAAAATGCCTCATTGAGTAAGGAGTGATACCGAAAAATTAAGTTTTTTTAAAGTCGACTCTAGTCCTGAACTTGCTTCTCGGGTGCCGCTCTCATGGAAGATCCTCCCTAGAACTGAGAAGAAATCAATAAATATATCTTTTTCTGTCTCGGAATAAGTATGGAAATATTTATTGTACAATAAATGTTACCGATACTTATTTATTCAATTGTTTTCAGGACCAGAATAGAAAAATAGATAAGTTTTTAATCTGTTATTTCAATAAAGTGTGTGAGGTACCCTATGAACAAAGCAAGTTCTATCGGATCTTATCCAACTCGTTGCTGAGCACTCGCAATTTAAACGTTATTCAATGTAATATCATGGAAATAAAATTAATTTTTTTATGTAATAAACAAATTTGTGATACCTGTTTTAATCAGATATATGAAAGAATAAAAAATATGGACATTTTTGAATATAGAACACCATGCAAACTACAAAATTATCCTAATACATTCGTAAAAAGAATAATGTAGTAACATAGCCAATATTTCGCTGAAACTTTGCGATGAGTTGCGTACTGCAATTTTTATTATTTTAATTTTAATAGTAACGGAACAATCAAAATTTTCAATGTAAAACTATAACTTAGTTGATGGTTCAAATTGCTTACCAAAATTACAATTCTTGTGAGCTACAATTCGTGCAGCCCATGACTTTAGGCTGCGCGCAGCAGTCCTTTCAGACAGAGCAGCTCACTCATGATTGTTGAATATTTGCTATCTTCGTGATAGGTTTTCAAATAAAATGCAACCTTTAACATTTTCGGAAGCCATATCGTACTGAACTTATCTGAAGCAAGTCAAGTATACATCAGCTTACATTTTGAACGGAAGGAATGCCGGTGTCTTAATTTTGTGATCGCTTCTTGAAGAAACAGGTCTTGCTTCAGCTGTATGAGGGTGACGGCCACCCTGGGGGTGATTTCTTAAAACGTCACCCGGACGTTACTTGAACTGGAGGGGCACAGGAGTTTCTTGGAAGGCATCTGTGTCTTATCTCACTGTCGTCTAAAATATCCTCATCTATTCTTACCTTCTGTTCTAGTGGTGTTCTAAGTTTCTATTTTGTATGCTCGTGAAAGCCTCCTGCATTTTCAGTTTGAAACTTAAAGCTCGACCAGCCCTGGGGCGCTTAGATGGATCTGCTGTCGTTGCATTGCTTCCTAGAAAATCCATGAATAAAATTTTTCTGCGGTAGTTCCTTCTTCGTGTATGGAGTTGCCTGTTTAGGACTTCTGGCTTCTATCAGTAAGATTCTTTTGGGATGTTTAATACATAATTTGTTATGTTGGGAACTTTAATCAGTGTAATTCAGACGATGCTCATGAGAAAGTTTAGCACGAACAGTCAAAAATGATAATGTGATCATTTTTCTTACTGACGTCTTCAGATATAAACCCAATTTAAATTTTTTGTGGCGTAGTCTTGACGCGTACAATTTGCTGACAGCCTTACAAATACATCTGGCGCACCGCAGCTCTGATAAGGAGGAGCCTCTCACTTTTTGACCCACGCAATTTATTTCCTGTATTAGCAGGCCACAATTCCGAGAATCTCGCATGGCTATCACAGAGCATCCGCAAGCTGCTCGCTGACGCCAGTGGTCGCCGTTCAGGAGCCTCGACATCTTTTCTCCGAACTTCTTTGGGCGCTGCTCGCGCTTATTGATTGCTCGAGAGCTTTGAGTTTTGAGGGCAAGGCTGAGCACCTCACTGGCCTAGGGCCTCCGAAATGGTCAGGGTGCCTTTACGCATGCATGATTTTATATTAGGCTCTCTTCTTCTGCCTTCCGATGCTAGCATGTGTTTAACGTTCGTATCGTCAGTAATAATGTAGGTGTTACCCAAAGTGTATGTAGATTTAGTTTTACTGCGTTTTGCCTGAATGATTAAGAGGTCTTTAAATTTTTTGTGGTGTATGGTTTTTGATCTTCATTTTCAATAGGAAAATGTTTCTCCTGAGTTACGTAGGTATTACAAAATAAAATACTGATTCCTTTTTTATTTTACACAGATTTATTCAGATTCTTGAGGCAAATCCATCGAAGTACGGGGACTAACAACTGAAAATGTCGAATGGTTATTTTTATTGGAAAAATTGCGAAACTCGGTCATTACTTACACATCTTCACAAAGCTTAATCCCTCGTTCTTAAGCGTTTTGAAACTGAAGTTATTAGTTACTTCAGCATCAGTTATTGAAATCAACGAGTACATTCTTGAATTGCCTTATAGGTAAAATTCAGATGTAGTTATCTTATTAATTCGCATGTTCTAGTTTAAACCTATCTTCTCGGGATTAGATCACTGACGTTAGACGAAATGCGCTGACCATTTGAAGAGTGTCACAATCGTGAACGATCTTTTCCTAAGAGTAACGATTTTCGTGTCAGTACAGATGGGGCTGTGCATGCACTTGAAATCAACATGACGATCTTCACGATTCTTTTTTCTTCACGTTTGTAGAAATGCTTCAAAAAAGATTGTACGAGTAGGTGTATGGCGTATATTTGGTCTATCATTTGGCTGTACTTATCCCCTTGAATTCCAGTGCGAATTTCGAGAAATTGTCTATTTTCTAGCGACAAGCCCTGCGATGCAACGCGTCAAGTTTTGAAGGGATTTACTGATGAATCTATTGTAGGGGGAGACTGAGAGTGACACGACGCCTGTATGGAGTCAGTCGAGGCGTCCGTCGTGATGAAAGACCAGAATTAATTACCGTGTTGGAGCATGTTTTTTGCAGTCATTGGCAGTTTGAATATCTTTGAGGTAGTACTCTTACCTAGCAGTGTTGATTTTAAAATTGATTGCGAAGGCTTGCAAGTCTTTCTTCTGACATTTATGAACTTCGTGCGTCTAAGCTCATGCGAATGATGGTCCTCAAATGAGTTGATAAAGATTTTCCCGCTCATCTCGAAGATTTAGCTCTCCTCTTGTTTTATTTTCAAGGTTTCTGAGCTCCTCTCAATAGATGTTCAAAGTATAATAATTTTCGTCAATATATTGCAGCAATTAAAATTCCTCAGATGGGTTCCAAGCTCCCAAGAGCAAAATGAGCATTACCTGGTCGCCAAAGCCTCGTTTCGGTGATTGTTTTATCATTTTCGATGAGTATGGTCGTACTTTTTAAGACCTTTCTTCTTTTCCGCTCTGGTGGAACAGCGCGAAAATTGCTAACGTTGCCGATTTTTCTTCATATTTGCTCTTTTGGCGTCTCCTCGAAATACTTCTGCCGCCTGTCTTACGTGCTCCTAAAGAAGTTATAAACAGTCCCAGCTGATGCCATAATTTGCATCATTTTCGAACGACTTTAATGAGACCCACAACAAAATAACGCAACGCAGATCGGCTGATTTAAATGAGAGCAACAGTTAAACTCTGTATACCGTCTTCTAGTGAATTTACTTTTTATGGAGTAGCCAATCTTCTTTGCTATACGATTCAATGTTATTCACAATTTCGTTGGTATCTGTCTATTCACAGTTCTTGTGCATTTCGTTACTTGTATTAATGTTACATCTATTTGATTTGTCATTTTTGAAATAAATACATCGGCGAGTGGCTATCAAAAATTGCACGCTTTGTCCTGTGACACGGTCTTGAGAGCGAGTCTATTTTTTTTTTGCGTTGGTTGCTGCCATACCTAGCTGTGTGGTGGATTTTTGGGCATTAACAATGCCATTTCCCTGTTCTTTCTTTTGTGATTTCCGCGGTACAAACCTCAGTTTGCAGCTATTTCATATGTTCGAAATTACAGCTCCAGAGCAAAACAATTTCACGCGGGAGGATTTTTTCCTTCTCGAGGAAAAAATTTGCTACGTCTAGCGACATTACAGGAATTGGGCGACCATCTGAATAATGGGCTTCATGATCTACTCTCCGCCATGTCTCACATCAAACCTTGGTCTCGTACCTACCTCCGACTCTGCTGATAGACTTAGTTTTTCACGAATCTGTTTACAGTTGCGATGTTCCATCGCAAAGCTTGGTCAGCAAAATTCACCTACGTGTAGTTTTTCTTGTCCTATTGAAACATTTGCATTTTACTTATCTTGTAGGGTGGGTGTGGATTGTTTCTCTTTAAATCAAACTTGTTCTAATTTAGCTCACTGACGCGGTATGAGCGTAAGTAAGTTAAACGGAATGAAGCTGCTTGCTCTAAAAACCTGGGGAGACTTCAATGCTGCTTTTGTAATGATCTTTGCTGTGCTCTTGTTGGTGTTGGGGTAATCGATTTGAAAGTCTAAAACTTGTCAATTTAACTCTAATCACTGTTTTCAAATGTTTATTTTCTTGGATGCTCGGGTGAACTGAGGTAGTTGTAAATATTGTACATTTAAAATTTCCGTACATATGAGTTTTCCTCATTCGAAACGGAATGATCTTTGCAGCATTAGTATTTCTCCAAACCCTCGTTACAAGGTTTTGTTGTGTTACATAGTCTCTCCTCCTTTTTTCCTTGCCATCGCCGCTCTCGTCTCACTTGCGCTTCAGACAAATTTAAGATCAGTTGTTGACTTGATACGCGTATTTGCAAGAGCAATTTGCGGGCTAGACATCACGACGCGCCAGAAAGCCCTCATCAGTAGTCCGCTCACGAAGTTACCTTAGTAATTCCCCCTTAGCGAGAGCTTCATTTTTTACCAGCCATTCATAGCCTGCTGAGGTATTAGGCTTTTGATATACGGCGTCCGTGCTCCTGCTGAGATTTTAGGGTTCAACCCTTGAAATGGTTTTCCCTCTGTGGTTATTTATGAATGAATTTAAAATTTCTGCAATTTATCTTCAGTGCCGACAAATCAATTGTAACCCTGTAGGCCCCTTGCTTCTTCTACATTAACCAACCTCACATCTTCTTACCCTGTTCATGTGGAGTTTATTTTGCTAATCACAACATTCTTGAGTCGTGTTTCGGAGGGTTGTCTGCTTAGCTTGTCGTGGTGCGGTGTTAGCGATTTTTCACCCGTGGCTTCCAGCACTGGAGTCCCCTGAACCCTTTGCTGTGCAGTGTATCGTGCCTGGTGAGATTTTCTAAAGTGATCTAGCCCTTCTACCGTATTTACCTAGGTATTATTTCTCTTTGAAATTCAAAATAAATTGTTCAGTAAAAAAGAAAGTTCGGAGCCCTTGCTGTTGAAGGCTGCGGGCGCACCATCGCCGCGGTCATGATGCGGCTCTCTGAGGTCACGCGGAGCGAATTGAAGATGAGGTTCCATGTTAACTTTCGCTTTGTATGACAAGGATAGCATTAGCCTCGGTGCTTCCTTTTCTATGGTGCGTGGTCATCCGGGCAACGTTAAATGGATCCGAATTAGGAATGCAAACAAACTCTACGTACGTGCCATGAATAACGCTTGAGATTATTTCTGAATATTTTAACGTGTTTTTTCAAAGATCTATCCATGGTTACTTTCATTTGAGCGTTTCATATGACTTCATGGAATGATCATGCATGGAGTATTTTAGTATCATTTTTGTCTGATCCCTTCAATCTCCAGTAACACGGAACAATTCTTTCCGAGGAGAACGTAAATCAACTTGATCGATATGCGATTTTCCCCCACTTTTTCATTTCTAATTGAAATTTATTTCGCTTTCTGGCTGGTTTGCTCAACAAGCGTCCCAAGCTTATGGTAATTGAGATGAAGAAGAATTTGTGATGGACAGCGACTGGCCGCGAGAGTTTACATGGTGCCCTTCACTACACTGCCCTGCGATTCACTCTATGGTTGTTACTTCTGAGTTACGGTCTCCGCGTCTCGTGCTCTTGTGTTTCGTGCCGGGTGGACCGGATTAACCTTTGCCATGCATTGTGTACCTGTCTCTGAGGTGCTTGCTGTATTTTCCGTCGCTGAAGTACGCACCTCTTCCGCAAGCAGCTCATGTCGTGATCGCAATTTGTAATTAAGAAGCCCACGAGGGTGTGTTCCTCGTCCTCCCAATGCTTCCCGGTGAGCTCCATGCTTTATCGAATTTATTTTTCTGGACGTAAGTTCGTTTTTATGTTTCTCAATCGTCATCCGTGTAGTCGCTTGATGTGTGAAAATTCAGCGCCTTCTTTTTTGTCTCGCAAATCTGTCGGTCCTGGGACATTTTTGAGCGGCCTGTTGGATTGTTATGCGCAGGGTAGCATTGGAAATGCACAGTACCGTATTTTGTGAAATTTATCTCTTGCAAAATAGACGTTCATACGCACTCAGTCACGCTCTCGAACAAATTTTAGCGCGTAAGAACAGTACGGAGACGTTACGGAAACTTCCCGTAATGCAGTCTGGACCAAAGGTCCCTTATGACACTCGTGACTCAGTCGTAGTCGATGTTATTGATTTAGTGTTCATAATCCCATGCTATTTTTCTGTAAATTTTATTGAAGACTATCTATGCTGCTAGAAGAGTGAAATATTTGTTTGATTGTGGACTTCAAGTGAAAAATTCAGTATCGCCGCGGCTAGGCGTGTATCGTGCATATGAGCGGATATGTCATTTTTTCCATGCGAATGCTTTATTTTCCTAAAAACATAAAGAAAAAATAATAAATAGATACACATCACATTAAAGTTGTTTAGTGAGTTTAACTTCCCACTCGTAAACATCACGCACATATCTTGTGCGACCGAAGAGCCACAGGCGGTCCATCACGCTTCAAACGAGGCTGACGCTTCTGGGCTGGAGAAGCGTAGTTGGAATACGACTGTACTACCAGGAATTCATGTCGGTAGGAATTCCCTCGCTCACCTCTGTCGTGATATTTTCTGCTCGCCTCTGTCGTGATATTTTCTACCCGACAGTTTAGCTTGCATGCCCGTCCTAATCCGTTGCCCACGTGCTCACGCCGCAGGAAATCTCAGCAGAATGTGGGTAAGCCCGACCACACGAGTGTGTACGAACTGTACTCGTATGTTCTGGTCTCCATCATCTTTCTTGTTGCGCCGAGCTCGCTGCTCCCGACGTCGTGGAGGAAGACATCATGTTAGCTTCAAGTTAACAGGACTCCTAGTAGAGAGATGTCCTGTAGTGGTTGTAAATTTTAAAATAAAGAAGCATTTTTTCTTTTCAATTTTTATTTATCAATTTTTTATAAACTCTGGCACCATCAAAAATATTTCTGCTTTTAAATAGTGGGATTTCTTTTTTTTATCGCTTTGGTGCAATGCCTAGGAAGGACCACGAGTGCATGGCTGCATGTATCATGTAGTAGTAACAAGGATAGCA
The DNA here is from genome assembly GCA_014899125.1 of Orchestia grillus. NCBI lineage: Eukaryota > Metazoa > Arthropoda > Malacostraca > Amphipoda > Talitridae > Orchestia > Orchestia grillus. The sequence continues at coordinate 520 of VOMN01015651.1, read as the reverse complement.
GCTCTTCAGTAACTCGTGACTATATCGCTCCGAAAAAAGGGATCATTTAGTATGGACTTTGAAGAATAGGGACTCTATGTACTGGTGTGTTCCTGCACGGGATCCCTGCGTTAAAATGCATGGATGCAATGATTTCTCTGATTTTGTACACTGCACGATGAAGGATGCTGCAATGCACCGATCCCTGAAATTATGGGTACACTGCACGATGAAGGACGCGGCAATGCACCGATCCCTGAAATTATGGGTACACTGCACGATGAAGGACGCGGCAATTCACTGATCCCTGAAACTGGCCGCCGTCATGCGGCTCAGGACGGGCGTCGCTGCTATTGTTCGTAGAGCAAACGTGTCCGCTCGTTTGACGTCTGTGTTTGTGACCAATATCTAAGCGAAAAATAAATCACACATACCGACATTGCACATCAGCTCAGCATAAGAACAAATTTTTTTAAGTCTGGCGGATGCAGATAACAATTGGCACCAATTCCATTTCTGGATATCAGGTATGTGGTGCAAC
>VOMN01015649.1:0-28664 GCA_014899125.1 Orchestia grillus | reverse complement strand
CATTGTATGTGACCAACTTTGGAATAAACTATTTTTCTTTTCTTTTTATCTTTTCTTTTCTTTTGGCAATAAATTCAAAAGGTAGAAATTTTTAATTATTGAATGTGAAATACAGGCTTAAGTGATAAGTTGAAATTAACGAGTTCACTGCGAATGTAAATTTATCATGCGAATAAAACCTTTCCTCATCTATAATACGGAGCTGAAGTTGTGTGCGATTTTGAAAGATTCATCGCTTTTTGAGCATATGAACTGAAAGCAGCTTTTCTATGTTCTTCTGTATCTCCATCAGTGCTTCTATGTTTTTTATATCTCCAACAACGTTTCGAGTTATTTGTTCCGTCCATCTGCTCATCTACGCTTATTTTGTCCGTTAATGCTTTAACCAATCGAAGCCTGTTGACCTGCGCTTAGTACCAAGAAAAGCTTCAATATTGAACGATATTGAGAGCAATAAGCTTCCCTTTTCAATCTTTCACAAAAGTCGCAATTAGGATTATCTTGTTGGCAGTTTATTGGTACCTGAGGTTGAGGGATCGGTAATCGAACTGCAGTTGCCTTCTCAAAAGTCTATTGGCCTAAACGATCATTTCATGGAGAGAACAAAGTCTGATTAAATACGTTCATTGACCATCCTGTGAGCTGGCTTTCCTTCAAAAGGTTTCTTATAAGTTATTTAATTCGACTTAATATATAATCAGCACGACTGCTCCTGCCACGATGTTCAGCTACTCCTGTGTAAAATGTACTTGCAGTAATTCCAACGTATTCACGGTGCACAGCTGGATTCACCTGTACGGTACAGGAAAACGCCAACGCCCAGGAAAGGAATCTCAGTTTAGCAAAAATACCCATAGATTATTTCCCAAGCAATATTACGTCGATCGCTTAGCAGGAAATACGCAAAACAATTTTCGTTCATAGCTCAATTTTTTAAGGTCAAAAACCAAGAGGATAAGTTAGTATACTCTAAAATAATTTCCCAACTTAGTATTAATTCATGAAGCAAAACTATCATACGAGGTAAAAAAACTGGGAACCTAAAACTAGCGATTGATATGAATATTTTTGGTCAGTCTTTCTTCAATATCTCTTTGTTCAATCTGAAAAAATACGAGGCTGAACTGAAACTCTCTTTTATGGAATACTTTACGGGATTAAATTTCCTCATGAAATTGGTCTTTGCTCTAATGTACAATTTTTTTGAATTGTGTGACAGCTTTCCCATGTGTAAGAGCTCTTCCCTTGAGTGGATAGTTCCATAGTTGTCTAGATGACAACATCACCAACATTAACAGGTGACATTGCTGTCTAGGTGGGAACATCACACAACATTAACAGGTGGCATAGCTGTGTAAGAGGGATCATCCCGCATGATACAATTTGAACGCATGATTTGAAGTGGTGCGTAGATAATTCTGCATGCGGTTTTTAGATTCATGGAAATGCAAAATTTATCCTTGGTAAAAGTTTGTTAGAAAATTATACAACTATCGCATTTTCAAGTAGACTTTTACATAGATTGCTAAAATGACATCTAAAATTGTGGTGAGCTTGATACAAGTTTAAATAAAAAAACAGACTTCGGTTTGTCTCGGCCAGGAAAGCAACTTTTTTAGGGTAACGAAATTTCACGTGAAATTTAGCCGAAGCACCCTCAGAGGGTCGCAAAACTAAGACATTCCTAACCCGAGATTTTCTTTACTGCAGTTTGTCGGACCGCCCGTAAAGCACGGCGACTTTCTCCACTGCACAATTCTTTCGCCGCCGCCGGATGACCGGAGGAGTTCCATGGCACAAATCCGCGCTGCAGATGTCGCCGCAGCTCTCCTCTGAAGGCAAGAATGGAGTCCAGCGAGCGTCAGGTCGTTGATGCTCAGCCTAGGCCAGATGAAGCTCGAGTCATTTGGCCTACAGGCGGTGGTGTCCTTGGCGATCATCATTGTGAACAGCTTCAGCTCTTGTCATCGGCTTCATCTCTTTCCTTGCATAGGGAGGATCCTTATATTATAGCAAATAATGCCCACCTTCTGCTCTACGGAAAGCCAGAATTCCCAGTCGGTTCTCCTCTCAGATTATCGCCGACGGCCCTGAGTGAAGGTCTGGTGACGAATAAGGGAATTGGAAGCCCAAACATTGTAAATCTTTTCGTGGGAGGAAGATTAGGAAGAACCCCTCAGCAAGCTCGGGAAAGGTTCCCGGTCAACTCGCTTGTTGCCGTTAAATTAGCTAGAGTTTCGGTGACCGACTTAGGCCTCCGATGGAGCCCCCAGAGTGTAAATTCATCCTCCGTCTCAGTTCTTCTCGAGCAAAACCAAAAAATCGAGAAAAACAACATTTTGAAGAGGGGCGACCAAGATCGAGAGGGCCTGGGTCCTGTGAAGGAAGGCAGAAGATTGCTGCGGAGGTCTAGCAGACGATCATCCTGGACCGCCATCTACAGCCTCCTCCTACTCATGTCCAGCATGATGGCCATGTCCGTCAGTGCCAGGTGAGATAAACTGGTTGGGGATGTTAGTTGCAGCCAAGGTGTACATAATTAATGAGTCAGGACAACACGACACTGCAGTTACTACGTGTGCCATCAGGTCAGTGTTTTGGTTACAGGCCTCTACTCCTAATATGAGGCTTGAACGAAAGCCACGGAACCCTTCTCAAAACGAACAAAATTGATTTACTGCTCACACTTCATCCGGTTTGAGAGAACCCAGCTTCGAATCAGACCCTGGAAAAATTCAAAATCCAAATTTGCAGGTACCTATTGAACAAAAATTATAGTTAAAAAAAGTCACGGGCTAACTTAGTGCATGAGGCTACAAAAAACGATTCAAAAGATCACGCGTATCAGTTTGTGTACGAAAACAGTTTTCAACATCACAAGACTAAATGACCTGATACCAGAACACTTTTTAGGACAAATTGTTAGACAAAAAATTTCCTCGCAAATGACCTTGGAAAAAATACAATATTGGTCGCAGTTCTCAGTAGCCCCTTAAATGAATATATTGGTCGCAGTACTCAGTAGTAACTCCACTGTTATTTATTGCAATAGACCTAAAGACATACGTTTTTATGAAATTTCAAGTTTAACTCTGTTATAGTTTTTGAATGAGTTGAATACGAATCAGAACGATTTTTTCATTCTAAAATTAAACGCCGTACCTTTGGAACGTTCACAGTTCTTTCAATGTTGTGTTCTTTTTAAGTCAGCTCAGCTGGTAGCGCTTGTGTCAGTAGCCGACTGAATGAATTGCCATCTGTGGCATCTGATGGTGAGTTGACGACTGATGCCATCTGTGGTATCTGAGGGTGAGTTGACGACTGATGCCATCTGTGGTATCTGAGGGTGAATTGACGACTGATGCCATCTGTGGTATCTAATAGTGAGTTGACGACTGATGCCATCTGTGGTATCTGGTGGTGGTACCTGAGACTGTGTGACGTCAGCTAAGCAGGATCTTGCGCCAGGCTTCAACTGAGGAAGCCACCTGTACAGGGAAGGTTTACTGGCGCACGCTTCACTCTTTTTCCTATCACTGTTCCATCGCTAAAAGCTCATTGCTTGTCAGACGAAAGGTTGCTTCAAACGAAACGATTGTAGATTAGATTTATTGATCTTAGAAAATGTACTATGAAGATTTCAATGTATAAATTTTAGAGTCAGATCTTACAGTATGCCTGAGAATACTATTCTTACATTTAGGAGAAAAAAAGTAGGCTGTGACGCGGAATCTATGTTTGTGACGTTGATTCTAAAAAAGAAGATTTGTGACGTTGATTCTAAAAAGAAGATAAGGCTTAATAATCTCTGTGTAAGTGAGCATGACAGATTTGCAGGAGCAATCTTATTTTACCGCTAAACTTTTTCCGAACTCAAGTCCATTCTAAGACTAACCAAAAAATCTCACAAATGACGACCAGCCAATCGACTCAAGCGTGCGCTTGTGGGCCAAAAGGGCGATTGGTTGTTACGGTCGAACGATGCTAAATGAGAATTATTGCTGCATTTAGATCACAAAGAACATAAGCGGTAGCTTTACCTGTGAAGAACTAAAACAATCAATTTCAGGGGTGGACCATACCGGGCCGGCAGCAACCAGAACTGGAGGGAGAAGGAGAAGCAAAAGCTCGATGAAATCCTTGGACCAGGCGTGTACGACAAGCGCATCAGGCCGTCTGGCATCAACGGAACAGGTTTGTCCTTCCTCCAACTTTTACTCTCAATCTACTTCATTTTCATGTAGGACTGTAGCTGAATAAGAGACAAGGAACAGTGATGTGCAATATTTTTCACGGCTTATGAAAGTTGAGATATATTCAAATAAGTGCACTGTATGTTGAGTTGGCAAAGCTGCTGCTGCATTTGCGAGAATATAGAATTTGAGGTATTCCTAGTCTTGATATTCCAGCCGTTTGCATCGCCACTGCGATGTGCAGGGAAAAAAGTACTGATGCGGTATACAGCGGGTACCGCAGTTATCTTTCTAGAAGTAATTTCTGTGTTTCTTGACAAACATTATAGGAATCACTAGGATATAGGTACAGCTTCCCTACTATAGTATTTTTTAATTTGATTTACTCAAGTTATCTCATATAAGTTTGATTTCCCATATTCTGTTTGCCTCTAAACAGCCAAGCAATAAAGTTGTCTCTTCCAGTTATGTAAGTTATTTATTCAATTATTCTCGCAAATTTTTAGTCCTTCTTGGGCTGTCAAACTAGTTGCAAAACTAATTATTTTTTTCAGTGGATGGAAGAAAAAAAGCAAATTCATTGCTTAAAAAACATTCAGTTCACTCTGAATGACCTGGGCTACGAGATATTTTTTATCGTGATGCAGCAATTTATATGAATGTTTGAATTCAGGGTTTCATGTACTGCTTTGTTTTCCCTAAAATGTGAAGGTAATAAGTTTGATAGCAACTGTTATACATTCTCAGAAACTGTCATGTATCTGCAATGGGTCATAGGCTATCTATCAGTACATCAAATATTTCATATTTGTCCTTGGTAAATGATTGAAATATTCATTCATGGTTTTGAATGGGACACAATCTGATAGAGTCACCGTAATCGTAAGGTCTTCGTCATCACTGAACAGGAAATTAAATTTTTATGTACCCGAGGAAAGAGGTTAGGTTAGGTTAGGTTAGTGTACATTATTGTTTCTAAAAAATTATTCAGACAAGAGGTGAAGCAAACTTTGCAGAAGATGTGATCCGATTCACTAGAGTAGGAACGGAAACAAGAACTGAACAGATATAAAAAGAATAAAATATACTAGTCAATATAAAACTCGGAACAATATTTAGTTGAAGTCGGGTAAGTTTGAAAATACTTTTTGCAACAAAATTTTTCATATTGTTCAGTGGAACACACTAAGATAATTATATTATCAGTCGTTAGGCCTTGCTGTTAGTCCTACTCTGTAAGAGAGCATTGATCTTTTCCTCCTTTTACATATCTGCAAAATGAGAAGTTCTTACCCTTAGGAGTCAGGATGAGGTGAAGTCATGCAACGATGCGCCAAATAAATACTTACTTGGGTACGCATTCAGAAAAAAGTTTCCATACATTGAAGAAACATAATCGCCATTATTTATAAATGATTTCGATGAAATAAGTTGAGGGCTGATGGAAATATTGGATGAAATAAAAGCGATGGTCGTTAGCGTCAAATTCAGGGTCATGAAGTTCTTCGAAAATGTGACAAAAATTGGTTCAAAAAGAAAAATGCACTAGAACTGTTCATGGATGCTAAGAGTCTAATATCGGAGCCATGTAGGAAGCTGATGAACAGCATTCAGCTGCGCATCAGGACAAGAATCCCGAACTAATTTTTTCATTGGTCTTCGATCACCTGGCTTCATTACCTGCTGTGCACAGAAAAAGTCCCGTTCATTTCAATTCTTGTAGCAAAGTGCTTCATTTATGAGGATGCTTCGAGCTAAGAGGGCTTCAAGGGCGCCATCAGTCGCGCCTCCCATCGCTCATTTGCACCCTCATCAATATCACTCCTGCCGAAGGCGGCTGGTCAGGCCGAGCTCGTTGGACCCAGTGCAAATTTGCGTCAGGGAGGAATTAGGGGTAACCAGGGCATGCTTTGATTACCGCTCGGTCATCCATCATCCTCCGAAATAGACAGTTTCATTCCTTTCAGGGCCGGCCTTCACGCAGCTAATAGAAACTTCATTAGCTTCGAGAAAGTTTTTACTCGGTGGCAGACTGGCGGTTAAGTCAAAAATCTTTTATGCTGTTATTTTCGCTGGTTCTTTTGTCGCTGAGAGGGAAATTTTCACTGTGCACTTTTGATTTTATTTAAGTCAGTGTTGATGTTCTTAAGTTGCTTGTTTAGGTTGCATCAATATAACTCAAACCGTGTACATTATTGTTCATATGTTATCAAACTCTTGAGCTGAATTTATAAATCTATGCTGCCACGACACTCTTTAAAGATAGTTGCAAATATTGAGCATTTTGGGCAGGAAAGGGGTTCTTCAGACAGGACGATGGTATGTATCCAGCTTCTATTCAGCATCGGCATGAATTTTATTTACTTATTTAGTTTCTAGTTTGATGTGACGTTCGAAAAGTGACTTAACTTCAAACAAACGACAGAATTCGTGACATTTTTCACTTGTGATAGTAGCCATGTAAGCGTTCTACATATGTAGTTGTTCTTAACTATGGTGCCCGTAACCATTTTCTTGCAGTGGATGGGCCCACAATCGTCGTCATAAATATGATGTTCAGGAGTATTCAAACCATTGACGATGTGCAGATGGTAAGCCTTTCATTCCATTGTTTTCCGACCCAATGCTTGCTCCTCCATCCCAGCCTGCTGCTTCGTAGTCGAGTAATTTTACGTTTCTATTTATGAGACGTAGGTAGTTCTGCTTGAAAAGTAGTTTTTTACCCCAATCTCTACGTGAATAGCAGTATGTGTTCCACTGTTGATGAACCGCAAGTAACTTTGGAATGTTGGTTTTTTATTCCTTTTGCAGCATGTACGTAAGTAATCACCAGGGTGACTCTCTTCTATATGTGCTCATGCGTAGCTCGTAACGAAATTAGATTTCGTGTTCGCATTCCTGATGCCGTAGTTGCGTTTTCACGAGATACGCCAACGCTAGTCGTGTACATATGAAGATTTCAGCTAAGTTGATCCTTAAGCGGAATACTAAATGCTCTATTAGAGATTAATTGGAACCCTCCAAGCCTTACGTTAAATTTAATGAGTTTCACTTCTCAAAGTTTCCTGTCACTGATTTAGAACCGCTCAGCTGTATATGTTGTTATAAATTTAATGGGTTCGAAGGGTCCAATGATAGTTTTTGTTGACTTAGAGAGAACACTGATTAAAATTTCAATGAAAATCCATACTCAATTTGCAGTAAGGAAAACATCGCCGCCAAATCGTAAATTCAAGAAAAATATTTATCGAATAATTTCGAAACAGGAAACCATCTAAACACAATTTTTTACTTTGTGCGACCACTACCTCCTACCCTTGGTAGACACGTAAAAGGTCCTTTTTAATTAACATAATTTGACGTGTACGAATAAAAATAATACACAGTATGTATTGATAATTATCGATATGCATTACACTATAATCGACTGATAAACTTCTATAACATAATTTATAAGTCATAGGCCCTAGCATGACAAAAATCCATAGAAAAGTCGTTCTTTAGTCTCTCTCTGTTGGGGCTACGGCAATGTTCCTTAATCACAACCAAATTATTTGCGCCAAACGACAGGCGAAGTGTCACCAGAATTAAGAAATAAATTCAGTTTCTAACATTATAAAACCCAACAAGCTTCGAGCCCGAGTCCCCCTGACTTTTAAAAATCCTTCTAAGCTTCTCTAATAAATAAAATGATACATGCAGTATCATTTAGTACTAAAGATTCATTACTAAAAATTGCAGTCGCTTATGAACTAAAAGTCTCTGAGGTTCAAGGCTGTGAGGGCTGCAGCCCGAGCCGCAATGCAAATTCTCAATGCAGTGCAGCAGAAGTTTGTCCAGGGCAGCAATTTGTAAATTTTATGCAAACCTCGAAGCGCGTGGAACTGTAATTATAAAAATCAATCATGGATTTTGAGACATGATGTTCATGATAGTTTCACGGGAAAAATAACTGAATGGACTCACTAGGTTCTTAAGGTTTTATTGAAGCCGTTGTAACATTGAACGCTGGTCCAATACATGAAGGTCCAGGACTGCCAGGTGATAGAAATGACAGACTTTTTTGAACATACACGCAGAGCTCAAAAAAATCTGTTAATGAAGGGAAATATTGTAGTAAAGGCAGCGTGAATATTCGGACAATTGAAGGTTAAGAATTGCTCGCAAATTAATTGTATTACACGTTTATTTGGACACAAATAGAATAGGTTTGCAAATGATAAAGTAAAATATTAATATCTGAAAAATTTTCGCGTACAGTCTACTGAAAGTAAAAAGTCAGGCTACTCTATGCAACCTGAACTTCAACTTATTATTGGAATGCAATTCAACCAATTGGTTTCCCACCTAAAACTGGCATACGTTACAACATGTACTATAGAGCAACATACAGATACCAAAACTCTGTGCATTTTATGTATGTTCGTAAACATTACGGAGATAAATGTTGTGAAGCATGTGCACATGGAGAACGTGCACCATGTGACCTACATACTCTATGTTTACATCGTAATAAGGGTGTAAATATATTCGATTTATCGTAAAGATTTGAATTCACCTAAATGAATGCTTGGTCATAAAGACGCCATGTTGAAAAGTCTTGTTCTGTGTCATTCATATTTACAGAATTTTCTGAGATTGAAGACCAACTGAAAATTAGAAAACTCTTGCCATAAAATATCTCGTAAGTGGCACTTACTTCAAAATGACAACCGACAGCCAATACGAAGATAACATTATTATAACGAAACAAGGGAAGGGAAGTTGCTGTGATTAAAGCAAATAGCGCTCCTAATTGTACTCGTATTATGTTCTGGCTTCATGGATTAATGGCACCGCATTAAATGTGAAATCCTAACCTCGACCTCGTAGCTCACTTAGGAGTCGACGCATTTCTCAGCTCCTGATAGCAGCGGTCGGTTGATGAACAATGCTTTCAATTTTGAAGTCACTTCTTTAATGGGAGCGAGAATTGAGTAAATACTCAATATGAAGCTCAACTAGTTTCGTAAATCGGAAGTGGCAGCTTCAAAAGGTCAACCTCAGAGCAAGCAAATATTTTGCAGTTCTCTTGGTCTCAGCCTCACAAATTCCTTGAAAAGAGCAAGCTCTTCTCTAGCGCTTGTCGATATAAATGTTGCCCAAGTTTACCATCACGTTCTAATCATTTTATACTAATACTTCAATAGCCTTCCTAAGAAAAGAACACTAAGGTCTCGAACAGAAATAAGTTCATCCGAATTTACCCTAGTGCACAGAAATATCCGTATGAGATAGGTGAAATCAGAACATGCTTGTCTCTTTACGTGGAGCGAAGTCACACAGCACCATAAAATATTTTACTAATGGAAAAGAATAAACCCTACGGTAGTGAAACTGGTGCGTGTTGGAGTACGGAACTATTAGTTAATTACTGGGAAAATGAACTTTAAATCATTTTTAAACTTTAAATCCTCATTCCTCTTACTCTAAATACGGAGTTCAAAGCGAAATGAATCAATTCAAGTATGGTTTAAGGCTAAAACAGACATTGATAAAGTAAATGTAGGGTCGCCCTATATTTTCTGAATGACTTCCCTTCGTCTAGCTGTTACTTAGAAGAAGAAACAATTCTCTTTGTGTTGTCCCGCTTTCTTGAATGACATGGTTTTGCTTGAACGTTTGTTTAATTGTGGCCTGTGTTTTATTCCTGCTTACTTCTATAGAGTCATCAGCCGATGAGCCCACTCAAGTCACCGTGAACCTCTTGCTTCGCTCGATTAGCAAAATTGACGATTACCGCATGGTGAGTAATAGGCATCCAGCGTCGGGACGCCAGTCTGTTCACACTAACACAACGCATCCGTGCGAGGCAGCTGCCGGTCGGTGTAAAGTGGTTGGTATCAAATTATGTAATGCTTTTACACGGTATGTATCTAGCGTGATTTTGGGGCAAGATTTATGTACGCACGAAGACCTCATTTTGCCAGCCAGCGTAGAGGTGGGTAATAGAAATTTAAGGAAATTTGATGCGAGATGTGCTTTTTGCACGTTATGTTGTTATTGAAGCTCTGGTGCAAGGTTGTGTGTTACGCGCTCTCATGGTTTAGACGCTTGGAAGATGCACCGGAAGGATACTAAAATGAAGCTTTTTACGAGCCTCTTTTAACGCAAGCACACCGGCAAAAGAAGCAATCGCGTGCTTTGGTTGCGGCTACCGAAAAGAATTTTCGGACAAAAGTCTGCCAAATTGACAAGTTTACCTCGAGTTTCCGGACGTGATTAATCCGAGCAAATTTCTACCGTTATGCAAAAAATTATGTTTTCATGGACCGTTTATTATTGGACCAGCTAGCATTCAAGTGTGGTCAGCACTAACATTTATTTACGTATTTCAAAACCCGTTTTGAAACGAAATAGATTTTGCCCTTAGCGTCGAGTTTGCGCAAATAATGTTTCACGTCCGCACTTGCATCATTAATTTGACTCACTTTCTGGGATGTTCGACAGCTGGGACGGCTCTCGCCCAATCTTCAACTGAAATCATTTCTTATTTTCCAAATCTGTAGCACGAATATAGGCAGTAATGCCAATATTAATATGGGCAGCAATGCCAACTTTTCCTGCACCGCCTCTCGAGTCGCTTACGATGTTCGTCATGCAGTGCCTAACAAACGCTCTAAGTTGGAGCGTTGTGTAATAATATTCGTTCTTAACTAATATCAACTGCAAGAGTAAACTGGGATAATGAAGGTAAGAATTACAGTGAAAGTGCTTATCTTTAAAGCTGAACTAGTACTGATTTAATTGGAAGTTTTGCTTGCTACTGCGGTTGTGATGCAAAATGCAGTTTGCTCCGCCTCTGGTGAACACACAATCAAATTTTGATGATATTAGATGATAAATTTTCTTATTCCTTGATGCGACAGCAAAGCTGAAGGAGTACGGTATTCCTCGTACTAAATTCGGACATGGCTCCACAATTGTACGATTTTTCACTCTTAACGTCAAATCGAGCCAATCAAATGTCCGGGCCGTCCCCTCCCTGACAACGTAATAATGTGTGAATGAGAAGCAATTGTCAAAATATTATTGTTCGTCGATGTAAGGTCAGTTATTTTGATGTCCGAGACGTTCGTTCAAACTTTCACGTGTGGAATGAAAAATAACTGATTTTAGTTTCACAAATATTGAGCATCAGGCAGATCTCAACAGGAATGCGTGCAAGTCTTAACGTTTACATCGGAAGAACTTACCACCTTCAATTTAGAAAAATTATTGGCTGACGTTGAAATCTTGTTTTTGAATCCTCATCCTCAAACATATGCAATCGAAGCTAAAAGTGCCAGTGTGTTGACCAACCCTCAAACTGTCTGTGTGTTTTAACAATATTTTGAAAAAACTGTCTGTGTGTTTTAACAATGTTTTGAAAAAACTGCCTGTGTGTTTTAACAATGTTTTGAAAAAACTGCCTGTGTGTTTCTGCATCCTTCAAACTCCCTGAATTTCCGAATCCATTAAACCGCCTGAATTTCCAAATCCTTTGAACTGCCTGAATTTCCAAATCCTTCGAACTGCCTGAATATCCCAATCCTCAAAACTACCTGAATTTCCAAATCCTTTAAACTGCCTGAATTTCCCAATCCTCAAAACTGCCTGAATTTCCAAATCCTTTAAACTGCCTGAATATCCCAATCCTCAAAACTACCTGAATTTCCAAATCCTGTGCGCTGCCTGTGCGCCGTCTGTGCCCGCTCTGCGAGGGAGAGGGCATCATATTCTGGCTGTGCCTAGCAGCGATTTCAGCAGAAAAACACGAAAACATTTGCGTACCTTTTGAGAAAGTTTTCGCTCCGATTACCTGCGGGAGCCCTACCTTTCTGTAAACAGTTCGAAATCCTATGTTGAAAAACCTAAATGCTTATAGCGAAAACTTCACCACTGCTAAAACTCATGCTTCCTATTTGCAAGTTCAATAATGTGTTGTTGGGGATTTGTAAGTCCAGGTCGTCAGCCTCGGCAGCGAAATCAGGTGCACTCTACGGCATTTACGTTTTGGTTTTTTAATGAGCCAATTCCGAACATCTGAATATCAACAAATTTAAAGCCCCGTGAATTGGGGTACTGTCGTTTCCTGCGGGTAGTGAATCAATGAAACTTTTTCGATTGGATTATGAAAATTAACGTAATTTCAGCATGTTTTTGAAATGAGAGACATCGTACTAGGAAGAATGTTAAAAATATTAGATACAATATTAACTTATTATGTTTAAACTGCTGCACGACGTTTGAATTCATTCTTAATTGTAACAGTTTCCTTGGCAGACCTTCAACTCGAATGGCGAGTTAATACAGGTACATTTCCGGCAAGAATTTCAAACTAACTACCAAAAAGCCTCTGCAAAAAGCCCATTTTTCAATCTTTGTTCGATGCGCTATTCTCATACATGAAGGACTGCCAGCCGAGAAACTGTCACCTCGGTAAACGAATGTAAAGCTCTGTAACCATAAGTTAGAGACCACGCTATTAAAATGTCACCAGAGGTAAAGAATTCTACAAAGTAGGTCTTACGATAAAACAAGAGCGGGATACATGACTTTACGGTGCTTGCTTGTTCAAAGTCAACAGCTTAAAGAAATGAACTGATGAGTTTCTCTTTCACTTGTCTATTAAAAATTAGTTCAGTTGCGCTGTAGGTTCTGCGCAGCAATGGTAGCTTTCTGACGCATCCCCGTGGTGTTATGCGGGTTACTCCTATAGGCGAGAAATATACTGGCTAGCGGTTGCTTGCAGTAATGTTCCAAAGCAGACATAACGACCGCACCACTGCGCTGCCTCTGCGCTGTAGCTGGTCAACTCTACGAAATAACTGCGCTGATTTTAATAAGGTTTAGTGGCCGCTCTCGCGCTCTAGGTCTCTGATGATTTGGGTTGACGTTACTCTGGTTCAATCATGTGGGAAATGCGATAGTGTTTGAGGAATCAAAAAATCTTTCGCCAGGATGAGNTGGAAACGTTTGTTCGTGTGAGAGTTAACAAAGAATTAGCGTCGATATCCTCTTTACATTCCTGATCATTACGCATGAACTAGCACGAAAAAAAACTGATTGCAAAAAATCATTCGAGATTTACCACACGAAAAAAATTTTTACCGAATTTTTTTCTTTCGGGCTGTGAAAATTTTTCTGACGGGTATCATTCCTACCTTTCTTATCTCATTTTCATCTTTTATATGCCTGGTGCATTTTTTCTATCGTTTTGTAATTAAAAATGCTTTTCCGATTCAGTATAAATCCTTCAGTCGCGCTTAAGTCGGTGAATATACACAATTTTTTGATCAAAATCAGGTGTATTTTATTGGAATTTCTACCGCATTTCAGCTCTCATTTAAATCAAGCAAGGCGAGTTGGACTCATTTTTGTTCATTTTGTTGTCGAAACGAAGGCATCAATGCACACTATCGATTCGGCACCTAAATAATTCTGAACAACACTGGAAAGGAATGTGGACCCAGTAGCGATATATGAAAATACTTAACTTTTTCTCGACCCATCTCTACAGCTCATTTGTAAAGAAGCTTTGCATGGAGCAAATGTTCCTCCAAAGAAACAGCATCGTTTATACAGGTCATACGTGAGACCCCCTTTCAAAATTATCATATCCCGAGTACCACAATGGGTGCAGAGCTTTTACAGCGTATCAGTGATACCGTCGTGGGTGAGGGTACCTTTCTTATGGTCCACCCTGTACATACATACTTGAATATTCGGAAGGTTATCGGTCGCTGAAAATGTGGCATCTCATTAATTTCCTGAATATTCCTGTTGGAGTTCCATTCACTCCAGGATACAAAAAAACTCTAATCGCGTTAGTGCTGCCGTGAGCACCGTGCGGTATCGTTCGCAGATGCAAATTTTCACGTCATTGTTAAGCGATTAAATTTTATTGCGGCAGTCGAGATTTATCATGTCTTATAATTATTCATTTCTGCTTATGGAAGCCAGTATTACAGCCCAAACTCAATCCTTTGATCAGAGCAGTCTTTCAACGAAAGTAAAATGCTCCTGAGGGTCAAGAGATAACCAATATCTTATTAATAGAGTATTTATATGCCTGCTGTTACACCAAGTGAAAATAGGAAGGATTTTTGCCACTCGTGTATGTGCTAAACGTTTTTGTCAAATCGATATTCAAAAGGATTTTTATAAATGTATTTTGCCAGGCTTTTTTGAGTCATACGACAGCCTGACGCGCATACTAAACCTCCCAACCACGTCACGCGTACCAACGAAAGTCTACGGTATTTCAAACTAATATTTAACTTACTCTAACCATGCAGTCGAGTAACACCCCCAACGTCTGGTCTTGCCGATGTAAAAGTCCTAGAGCTCAGCAGAAGCGGTCACCTCGTGAAAACGGGGAAAAATAACAGTACCAGACCACTGTACTAATCCCCATCTGAAGTAAAGCCCCTTGGGGAATGGATCAGACCTCCGCAGCCATCCCCCCCTCATGCCTCGAGTTTCCTCTTCTTCGGCCGTGTAGTTGCTTGCTGATGGTGTCTGGCTCTTTGAAAACCTGATAACGTTCTGCAGGTGCCACTTGCTTCCATGCACAAAACTCAGTACTTGTTGACATTATATATTCCCTGCTGAAAATACTAGTTAATTACTGCTGGTAGTTACTTCTTGTTAGCCCAATTAGCTGGCTGCTATCAATCTGAGGCCATAATTTGTTGGGTGAATTATTTATTTCTTGACGGAAAAATTCTAATCCAAGGAGCTTGTGTTCATGTGTGCACGGCTGAGCGAATTATTTGTTTCGGAAGCCACCCTCGCGAATTATTATCTTACTTATATTAACTGCAGTGCATCTCAAGCGCTTAGTTTGAACGGAGACCTAGAATAGTTTGTGTGAATACATAACTAAAAATAAAGCGTAGTATATGTATTCTCAGCAAGTGTCTTGGAAACCATAACATTTCATCTTGATGATGATTAGAATATTAGAGCATTTTTCTTTGTCTTTGAGTACAGATTGTTGTTTTTATATCTTCCGGCTCGAGACTGGCCGACACCATATTTTGCGATTGATCCTGCATTTCATTCATTGGAGGGATGATCGTCTCTAGAAAAAATGGCAAGAGGCTGTTTCATTGAATAAATATGTACCACAACAAGGCCTTCAAGTTCAACTCTGAAGAAAGTCTGGACCCACACATGCCAAGCTGACATTCTTGAAATCAGACAGGTTTCTTAAGTATGTATGTCCGACACACTTATAGCCCAACAGGCAGATTGATTACGTATGTCCGACATTTTTTATATACAAGATTACTCGTGGATACCTGTACCCAAGTGAATACAGAGTGGTTCATACCTGTGCCCGTATCCTTGCATTCTCTACGGGTACAAGACTGGGAGATTTCAGGGTGATCAATTTCAATGAAATGCCGGAATCGACTCTCCAGCTACGCCTGGCGCGACCAAATTGACTCTCCGAATTCCAGGTCACTGACACCAAGAGAAACAGAAATCGTGTTAATATTAATAGATAGAAAAGAATTAAAGCAATTTCCTACTAAAACTGTTCGAATTATGCTATTTCAGGGTAAATTTGTATACTTGCAAATTTTTTACATTTAAATGATTGTGAAATTTGTATGTGCTTCAAATGTTGCCTCCCGGTATGTTTATCTGAGTCAGGTAATGAATAAAAATTTTAAACTCCTCCCCCACGCTAAGTATAACCACAAATGCCCCACGAGAACGTAAATAATTCAGAAAGAATTATATTTTTCAGAAGCGAATACTTCACGAAATGTAGAGCCAAAAGCTCTGTATTTAAAATGACTGTGGAACTCCGGCAGGATCCCACCTCCCTCAGACTGCAAAAATAAATGCCAGTAATCAAAAATTTTTATTAGGAATGGAAATAAAATTAGTCCCTTCATACCTGGAAGCCTTTACTTTATCTACAAATAGTTAGAGATTATAAATGGTTGGAGAGAGAAGGGACAACCTCTAATCAACGCAACAATTGAATTTTATGAAAAATTAATAATGGACTCTTGGTATCTGTCCACACTAGAACTTGGAGCACGAACCCATTGCATAGCAGCCTAAGAGATGTTGCTTTAAAATTTAATTTTTCAGTTCATGATGACAGCTGTAAAATTGCGTCTAACTGTGATAAATCGTGTATAAAGTTTTTCGAGAATGATTCAATTCATCAGAATAAACCTGCTCTCACTGATGCCGCTTTTACTACACTCATGAATATTTCAGCTTTAAATTCATTTAGTTTCAACCTTTCATAATTATCCTCTGAATTTGTAATACTCAAAAGCACTGTTTTTGAATATCATTCCAGCTTTTGTAAAACATGAATGTGCCATCCGGGAACTGCAAGTTACGCATTCTCAGAAATATACCTGACTAGACTCGGCCTTCCACACCCAATCAAGTAGATCCGCGCTATTGTGAGAGCCCGATATTGCATGGAAAAAGAAAGACTTCGCACTGTTTTTGCGGACAAAACCCAACAGTTCGTTATGCATGAACGCTGTGTCCCTGGCGGTGGCGGCCTGGGGCGTTTGGGGTGAAGCTTAAGACCGGTCAACAGCTTGCACAGTTCTAATTTTTACAAAGTTACCCTACTCCAATTTCCGCAATATTATAATGCACGGCCTAACATCGAAACTGCTGCCATGGTTGAATTTCGCTTATGTCATCATGGTCCAATCTTGCCAAAGCCACTTTACTCCAATCTCACCAATGTTAGCATGGCCCAATTTGTCTATATATATATTGGCTAGCCACATCCCACCGGTGCCACCTTACGTTATTTATCTCACCAAAGTCATTTTACCTCGTCAACGCTCGCTCTTCAGTACGTATGTCGTTTGGGCGCTTCATGGGAACGAAAAACTTTGAATAGCGACTTCTATTTTCGATTGTTTGCGACTCCAAAGAAAAAGTCTACACAAAACCTGATTGGAATGAAGCTGGCATTCGTCTATTAACATTTGTTCTGTGCCATGTATTGTATTGATGTACGATCAGTGTGTCAACTTGATAAATTTGTATCACGGTCTCTCCAAGAAATACGATGAGTGCCAACTACAGAACGAATAAAGAACACGCCGGTCAGGTCTGTTCACCTCGGACTTATAACAAAGCAGACGCCATCGAGGCTGAAATTCACGGAAATTCAGGCACTCCTCCTACTCCATTAATCTTGTTTCCTGTCGTCTTTTTATGGTAATGATGGTAGCCAACGTTAAATATGCGTATCTAAAATAACATTCAGAGTTAATACTTGGTGCTAAAACATAGGAGCAGTAAACGGGAGGTAGGACATGAATAGTTAAGACAAGAATAAATTTTTGAGAAAAATGTTACTGAGAATGTGAAACAAAAACTGTTTACACGAAGACAAAATCTTTCTTAAAAATTATTGAGCGTTTTAGAAACCGCTATGAAACCGTCTATAAGTTCCCTTTAAAATGAAGATGTGAAAACACAATTTGTATCACAATGCTGTGTTAATTATTAATTCTTCAGCCCCATCACTTCCGAAGGACTGTGTTCTGACAAAGACGAATGAACAGAAAACAAAATCCTGAAGGTCATCAGCCTCAGGAGCTGACAAGGGATGGAAGGCTAGGGATAGCCAGGGCAAAAAGATACACGGCGCACATCGCGGAAGCGCACCGTTTTATTTTCTGTTAATGATTTTGA
This sequence comes from Orchestia grillus, assembly GCA_014899125.1. NCBI lineage: Eukaryota > Metazoa > Arthropoda > Malacostraca > Amphipoda > Talitridae > Orchestia > Orchestia grillus. The sequence continues at coordinate 10,749 of VOMN01015649.1, read as the reverse complement.
TCTTACTTCTCACATCTCTGCTGCGAAACGAAATGCTTTCGCTTGTGTGCGAGCTACTTTCGCTCACGGAGATTTATAAAGTAGAACCAAAACCATTAACGAAAAGAAAACGTATCACAATATACGGTCGGACCCGCTGCTAGGCAAGCTTGTTCGAGGAAATCTGCGTTCAAAGAGTGTACTAAAAATTTATCATTACAATCGCGAAGCAGCGCAATAATACAATCAACATCCTTTTAGAGAATCGTAATGTTAACTGCTACGAATAGGCAAATACGATATTTACCTCTGAGAAAATTCTTACAAGCACGAGTGGTACCCGAAAATTGCCACTATATTTGCTCGTAGAAGTCAATGTTTGGCTGACTCACGCCTATACTTAGTTTTTGTGTTGTTTTTTGAGATGAGACTGCAAATAAGTCAACCGCTAATCAAATCGTTAACAATGACAAATTACGTAACTAAAGCAATGTTTTCTTCATTTTAATACGTGATATATGAGTCACATTTCGATAATTAAATAGAAAAATATCAGTGGAATTCCCATCAGGCATAAATTAGAACAGAAGTTCAAAAGGCTGAGCTCATTGCCGGCATTGCAGGTGAAAACCGTGCTGCAGGTGGGAACCGTGCTGCAGATGAAAACTGTGCTTCAGCTGAAAACCGTGCTGCAAGTGAAAACCGTGCTGCAGGTGAAAACTGTGCTTCAGCTGAAAACCGCGCTGCAAGTGAAAACTGTGCTTCAGTTGAAAACCGTGCTGCAAGTGAAAACCGTGCTTCAGTTGAAAACCGCGCTGTAAGTGAAGACCGTATTGTAGGTGAAAACTTTGCTGCAGGAGTGTAAAATCAAGTTACATGCATCGTAAACGAAGGTATGCTTATTTTACACTTGGGAAGCGCGTAAAGCAGTTGAGTATTTAAAATCAGGAGTCAGGTGTGTAAGACCCAGTTACAGGTGTTAGACCAAAGTTAGGTAAATATGTTCATAAAACCGCTCTCTGACTAATTGAGAATCAGACTTGTCATTACTGTTTCTCCAGGCAAGGTCTGTCAAGCAATTCCTGAACGATGAAGGTGCAATTAGTTACAAAGGCACGAAAAAAATGGCACGGATGTACTGGCGTTAAAATGATAATATATCGATATGATGATAATGATTATCAGAGTTATAATAAATATTGAAAAATTATAGTAACAATAGCAGGTCTCTGCACTCTCCCAGGGTATTTAACTTCGGAAATAGAACTATTTAGGGGAATTTGCTGCCATATCTGATTCGAAATAAGACCGGAGTTTATTACCTCAGAGCTTGTTACCCCAGAGCTAGTTACCCTAAAGCTTGTTACCCCAGAGCTTGTTACCTCGACTTCAGCAGGAGTGTTGAGCAAATTACTGAGCAAATTACTGAGCAAATTACTGAGCGTAATTTGGAAGCTCTAGGACAACAAATCATTTCTCGGAAGTTCATCACATGAAACAGTTGAACTCGACTTCTATAAAAACGTGTCGACGGATAAATTTTGCTTGGGCCTATAGACTAAAAGGCTTCCGAGAAAGCAATTTCGATGCAACTCGCGTCTGTTCCCTGCCAAGGTCTGCAAAACTTTACCTACACTGAATATTTCCGCCGAGTTTCTCTCATTCCTGTCAAATTGGATACGCAGGATGCACTGGACAGACACTGATGAAGCTGTGGTATATCATGGGAAATTAGTCGACCATTCCATAAGCAAAGAAATTACGAAATGATGAGTAATTCTACCAATTAGGTGTGGTATTTTACTTCTGTTGTTTGACTGAGCCGAATTTTGTAACCCTTAATCTGATTTTACAAAGAATGCAATTCATGCAGATGACTTTACAAAGTCTCACCCTGTGCTGTACTCATAAGTCTCCTCACATGACACTGAGCTCCAGTTGCCGTGGGTAGTTATCGCCCCTGCAGGGCCGCTCTCAACGAGTTTACTAAAAACGTCATTCTAACAAACTGCCAAATTACTCACATCAACCCTCTGAGGCCCTGAGGTGCGTGAGCGCATCACCAAATAAATGTTGTCGCTGTACTTTAATTGTGCAAACATATAGGGCTGTAGCGACCTAAAAACTGCGTGTCTAACTGCTAATTTTGAAACATTGATTTCTAATACAGTTATGTTAAAATGTCTAAATACGCGAGGCAAAATTCGTCTATTTAGTAACAAACGCTTGCCCTTTGCTTGGGTATCAATCTGGTGAATAATCGGTTCAAATCACTGAAGTGCATAAGAAACCCATGATGTATGCTTAGGCATCAGCTATGTGCGAAAATATCAGTCTTAAATAAGCATAATCCATCATAACGCATTCGACAACAAAACTATTAAAGTAGAATCGTTTGCGTAACATATCCTACCGCAATCTAGTTTAGATCGCTACACTCAAAAAAACGATTTTAAAACTCATCAAGTATTTGACTGGATTACAGAACAAACAAAGTTCAGTAAGTGCAGCGCTTCCAATGCATTAATCTTTTCTTCTCAGTACGAAGTACAAGGATAGCCTCATTGCTGGTGCAATGATAGGTAGCCCTGCATGTAACTTGTCATTCTGAAGGTATGATATTAATGAACAGGTAGTTGTATCTCATGTCCAATTCTTGGTGCAATTTTTTTCTGCAATAAATGTATATAACATTTGTCATATAGTCTTTGTAGGTCCATTCCTAGGTATGCTTTTTATCTTGATGATTTTTTATAACAGGGGTTTGTTCTTGAACATTCTTCGTTCTATGAGTATCATTTCCATGAAACTGTAGTTTTATCCATCGAATGCTCGGTGAATTTTTCTTTGCAAGAAAAGGGACGTAACAATTTCCATACAGTACTTATAGGTCGGTTTCCAGGCAGGCTTTTTATTTTGGCAGTTTTTATCCGGCGGCTTCGCCGACATCTTTTAAGTTTAACATTTATCATGCTGGAGGTATCATTTTCCCGAAGCTATCGTTGTATCTCACGTCCAACGTTAGGTAGCCTTTCTTCCCCACGTCAGCACAGTGCCAGAGGCTCAGGGCCGGCAATAAGCGAGTTAGGGGCGAGCAGAATGGGTTAACGCGGTCTCACTAATCTTCTTCCGAGGCCTGAGTCCATCGTCTGCTAATCGCATCATAAAAGATGGCGTCTGCCACTCAACATTGCACGTCAAGTCGCGGCTGGTGAGACCGTCGAGCGGTCTGCTGCTCCAGCAGCTGTGGGGAGACGAGACTCTGGAGCGAGATGGACTTAGTTGATGTGATCTTGGCATTCTTTCTCTATAGTGGATATTCTTCGTTATTTTCTAAAATGATTCTGATTGAGCTTTAACTAACGCCGTAGTGTTGGAGAAATGAATACTTGATGATGTGATATACATCAGAAAATTGCGTGACATATTACTGAATTTTTTTAGCTTTCAAGAGAGGGGATGCAGTTCCTATACTGTGTATATATATGCAGTATATATGTCTGTACAAAATTCGCCGCATTTTACTGTAAAGAAAGCCTCTTTGACTGTTTCCTAGGGATAAAATGACTCACAATCGGGTCACGTCGCAAACAACGCGTTAAAAGAGTGTCATGGAAGTAATTCAGCAACTAATTTCAGTCCGGGCTACACTAATTTGCCGCCTTATAAAAATACTGAGCTTGATCTTCCTTTTTCATTGGAGGCACTCCGCCGAAGATCGAACCGGCATTGCCTGAATAGGAAGTGAGCGCGCTGCCGCGTGCGCCACCGAAACCACGTACATGTACATTTTAAAACTCTTCGTCAGGTTGTGAGTTCTCAAAACTATTTCTACATTTCGAACGCCATTTAAACGAAGACATTTCATAATATTCAGTCGCTCCAATTCGTTACTATAAAATCAACAAGAATTAGTTCGTGAATAAAAAGTAAATTCAGTTCACGCGTTGAAATTATTTCGAGACGCTCTCTGAACTAGTTTCTTGCAACGTGACCCAACTGTGAGTCATTTTATCCCCAGAAAAATAGCAATTTCCAAGGCAGCGTGTCAAACGACAAGAAATTGCAGCGGTTCAATGCCATCACGAAAACACGGGTAGCTTCAGTGACAGGAACAGGCTTTGGAAGCCGTGCAAAGTTCTCATGCTTTTGAATATTATTGTGGACTGAATCCAAAAGCGCGTGTAGGTTGAACAACCCGCAGTTTGTGCATTAGGGTAACTGAGCGAATTGGCCGGATAATCCAATAAAACAGTTAATAAACTGTCTGTGAACGTAACGGTTTTAAATTAAGGAGTTTCAAATAATGCTATATACAAAAATTTGAAGAACTACTGGAAGAGGCTTTCGAAAGTCATTCAGAGCTCCTTGGCTCTCATGGTAGACAGAATACGACTGCTTACGTTGGTTCAACCCCACGTAGCCTGTGAACAAGAGGAGCTGAGCAAACCGGTCTGGGCAACGCATCCCTCTGACTACCGATGATGATTCCAGACCCACGATTGCCCGGCAGCACGCAAACCATTTTGACGTCCTGTCTCTGCAGACAGCTTCAGAATTTTGAGCACGGCTGCTAATGCTGCTTCTTTTAGCCTTAAAGATTTCTTTTTATGCCCCAGTACACGTAAAGAAAAAATGTTGCTCAAACTGCGAAGTCTTTGCATCAGGGGAACAGTTTTTTGCATGGAAAAGTTTTGAGTCGTTTCGATGTTGCTGATGATGTTCTGATCACAAATTTCGTTTCCAATGTATTCATGATCAAATAGTCGCTCCTAATTTTCGAACGTGGTTTTTAATCACGACTTCCGTTTTGTTATATTTTAAAGACAATGAGATCATCACTAACGCACACTGAGCTTGTGATTCACCTAAATCTATCTTGAAAGTGCTCATTGCATTTTTTGTAATAATAATAATAATGAAAACTGTCTATCACAATTTAAAAAATGTCCCTCAAACTTCAATTGGATCCTCACGAGCCCTTGCTTTTCCCATACCGTAGCTCCAGTTCAGTCTCAGTCAAGTATCAAGTGCATTTTGACTAAAATTATAAAGCTGACTTATAAAACCTTTACGATGATCGTACAACGAGGCACAACCAAGGTGCGACCATCTTCTAAAAAACTGATGTCAGGTAAACGGAAGACTTAAATGTGGCATCTTTGCCACTTTGTGGTTGAGAGAAATTCACTTTTCGCTGGACTGAAACTTTGGACAGCATTGAGGGTGTACCTGAATTCTGGTTGCTCTGTTTGCTCTATTTTTTCTACTTTTATATTTTTCGAATTTGTACCATTGTATCATTTTTCACTCCTTGATGTCGCTTTCCAGCTTCGATCTCTCGTTTTTCTCCTTTTTTGTACCACCAATGCTTGCATAAAGCCGATATAGATCATGTAAATCCCAAATCAGGAGATGAAATCCGTAGATTCATCGCACTTTTTCACGCAATAACTGTCAAATATAATATGTACATACACATTCATATCTTCAAATTACTTTCTATCTACACACTGTGTAAGCTTCCTCTGAGACAATTTTTCCTTTCAAAGCAGTAGATAAATATTTTAAAGCACCGCCATTTGAGTCAAGTTCGACATTGTTCTTTGCTTGTGGAATTTCCAAATTAAATAAACAATAAGCTCAATAATCCATCAAAGCACACAGTTAAAATTTGTTCAAGCCAAAGCGACGCTTACTTTTCAATCATTTCTAGATAAGATTATTTGGAAGTATTATCAGCTCTGCATGAATGAGAACTATGCAACTCGAACATAACGAGGGCATGACCAGCACGAAAGTTTATCTATATGTATGCTAAGGTCTAATTTTACCGATTTCACTTCTAAGCACAAAGTCTAAATGCTCTACACTGTTGCTCCAGCATCACACAATTTCACCTTTCAAGCTGCGGCTAAAAACGCCCTTGCTTTTGCTGCTGGCAACTCTCTGAATTCTTTCAAGAGCTTCCAGCCAATAAAATTTAGCATTTTAGTTGGGAAAGTCAGAATTTCGACATCGTCTTTTGCAATAACGGTCAAGAAATTGCTACCAAAAGTTGTGCTGCTCCTTATTGCTCGCAAGTTTTGGGACCATGCGCACACTCATGCAAATGAAAGAAGTTCGGTTTCCCCAAAGCGCGCTTATTGGTCGTCACGTCATGCGAAGTTGAGCTTCTCGTAACTTTACCGATCTGAAATACATCAGGGAATTGTGTACTAGAAAATAGACAATCAATTATTATTGGGTGCCTATTTTTCAAAGAATCGCTCGGCAGTCATAGAGAGAAAGAAAAATCTTTTATCCCAAAATCAATCGCATACATAGCATGGAACCCATCAGGCTTCCAATGATGAGACTGAAACCATAAAAATAGTCGTGACGTCTTTTTGGAACTTCTTTAGCTGTGCTCTTAATTAATCGACCTATTGTTCAGCGCAAAGTGGTTATTAGTACGTTAGCCAAATATGAACTAAAACAACGTGTGATTTTTTGTACATACCTGATACAACTATAAAATTACAGTTGAAAAATAAGCTACAACATGGGAAAAAGAGTTGAATTTCTGATGAATTCGTTGCCACATCGCGGTAAGGCTTGAAAACTGCAGTGCGACCTCGTGAAACTTGGATGAAAAAACAACTAGAACGAGCACTGCGACACGTTCCCAGTACCACAGCGCTGCTGATCTAATGTCAACTCAAGCATCGATGGAGACTTCGAAAATGTCAGTCTTATCAATAGAGTAACAGGAGCAGCCGATCCTATACTGTACACTAACATAATTCCATACCTGAAATGGGATGGTATGAGTTTCCAGTTCCACCAATCAGCGCACAGAACTCGTAGGAACTGGATATCAAGGCAGATCAAGCGAGCAGGCACAGCAGTAGCTGACGTCCCTGTGGCGAGGGTGCGATGTAGAGCTCGATTTTTACGTCTTGCTGAGGTGCTGCAGCTTGTGAACCGCCGGCAGCTTTCTTGCATGGCGTCTTCAGCAGATATCACACTCGAAATTTTGTTTACTGCCTAAACACTATTTGAGTGAACAATTCATCTCATTTTTGTCCTTCTTCAAAACTTTCGTCTTTATTATGCTTTATATTCTTCCTGAGTGGCATGGAAATCTAACTCCAGTGCTAAAACCTTTTTCGAGTCATTAATCTCCCATCGTTTCCTCACGATGCTCGCTCTGCAAGATTTATACATTTTTCTACGTCTTCATTGCAGCATTTGACTCCATTTCGCTATCGAGTTCCATCAACGTCATTCGCAGTCTCGAAAATCAAGCCCGGGAAAATGATGTAAAGTACATCCATCAGGGAATCTTTCCTGCCTTGAAGGGTGGAGCAATACTTGCAGGTGCATGGGAGACCGCCTAGCTCGTCCTGGATTAGGCATACCAAAGGTAGTCCAACGAGCAAGTATAGTCCGCGGCACAGCCTCCTAAATTATGAATCCGCCTCAATATCGAGGCTGCCGCAGCTCAAATCATTTGTACAATCGCGACACAGGTTTGGGCTTAGATTCTGATTGCAAGAAACGGGGAACATGACGGAACGGTTACGATATTTACAGATTTCTGTGGCATTTCTGAGGGTGTAGTGAAGCTAAGCCTGAGGACCTTGCTCGCTATATAATTTGGCAGCCACGCTTCACCGACGAGTTCGGAATGACTGGCAGGGAATTCCAATCGTCAAGCAGTTGAGTTCATTTCTTCACCGCCTTTCGAGGATCTTTAAGCATTTCCCAACTGATTATTCAGGAAAAAATTCACGATTCCATATGTGTCAAAATTTAGGCTTTTTTTTAATTAAACACTGTTCCGTATTCGACGCCTGCTGGGTCGTGTTTCTCTTCTACATATTATCTCAGAAATCAGCAGAGGTCTGTACATTTTTCAATGAATTTCATGAAGAATCTGACATGTGAGTCTATTCGTGCATATTTCCAACAGGTAGGTTTGATGCAAAGATGCTCGTTAGATCCCATTTGGTGTTTGTGAGAGCAAAAAACTTGAAATGAAGTTATGTATTTGTGGCGTTGATGATTCGGAAATCTATATTCAGATAATTCAGAAATCTTCAAATTCGTAAATTTCTAATCACTTTCATCTGAGCAACAAAAAGTTCGTGATAAAAATATTAAAGGGTTCATATTGCAAGTATTACTGCAAGTATTAAGAAAGTTCAGAGCTGCTAAAAATTTCCTAATCATGCCATTTAACATCAACTATTTGCGAAAATATACATGTTAGATAAACATATATATATATATATATATATATATATATATATATATATGTTACATGCACCGATGTATAGTATAAATAAATATATACTGTGCGTCTTCTAAATGGTTAGTACCGTAGGTGGTATATTCTCAAGGCGTTTTGGTGTTCACTTCATGTCTCGTTCTGACTCCGATATCCAAGCTCACTGGACTCGCACAAATATTAAAGTGAGAACGATCTGTTGAAGTTGAAAAAATAGCAAACTGAGGCCTTTCTCCATCAAGACAAATGTAGGAAGACTTTTTGGGCCTCCTGAGCAACGAATAAATATTGGATATCGGACGACCTGTTCGTGATAAAAAAGGCCTTGCTTGTTATTAATTGAAGCATGGTCTTTTTTTCCGGATATAACGTCCTTTTCTCGCGCGCTCAGTTTTTATCCTGAAATTGTTAGGACGTCAAAAAGTATGGTTTTTGCTCAAAGGGCTTATTTATAGGAACGGAACTTGAACGAATTACATAGGGTTTATATAAGGAAAATTCGTTTGATAGAACAATCAGCAACTTCAATTTTAGGTGGAACAGGTCTTAAAAGTATGACATGAAGTAGTAATAATTGTATATAATGCTGGTTTGTTTTTCGAAGATGAAAAACTAACTCAATCAGCATAGAAGCATTAAACAATGAGATATGCTCGGTTATCAGGCAGTTGCATTTCAATGAAATATCAACTCTTCAATAGACACCAAAACCCCGTATCTATGCCTCATTTTTCGTAAAGTAGGATCCAGTTCTTTATAATTAAAGAACAATCTTAATATAAAATATTGCTGAATATTTTTCAATTAATAACTACGAGTGTACAGAATTGTACTGCAGTATGATTTATAAATGTTTTAAGTGATTCGTATTTTTCCTAAACAACGAAAGAGCATCATAAACTGTTTCTATTAAAATAGAATTATACGAAAATGTTAGTTGAAGATAATAAAGCTCGTGAATCTAGAAACTGTATTGTCTTGATGGAAGGTCAAATACCAGAGAAAAACTTGACTTTCACAGCCAATCTGCGCGCATTTTCTCTATGAACAAGTGACGCAGAATATGAAAATTTCTGTCCTCTGCAGGGCCTGTCATTTTGGGAGCCTTGCTCGCTGCAAAAGGCGTCCCGATTTAGGCGAAGCTGAGCAATATTCTGCGGCGTGGTGATCGATTGCCTGCACCAACGGTGGTCGTAGGGCGGCATCAAACGAACTCCTGCCCCCAGCAGGGGGCTCTCTCTGATATTTTTTTATCTCCCAGCGTGTGGAGAGGTAGTCTCATGCTGGGGTCCACCTACTGCAATACTATGAGGTGGATCTCCCAGAGTGTAGCCAGGTAGTCTCATGCTGGAGTACACCTACTGCAATACTATGAGGTGGATCTCCCAGAGTGTAGCCAGGTAGTCTCATGCTGGAGTACACCTACTGCATCACCGCGAGGTTGGATGAGCGGGAGGAAAGGTTGCATTCTTGTTACCGACGTGTGTAAGAGAATTGTCCTTTGAAGAGATCCCGGCAATTATGTGACTGTACATGTTTGTGTTGTTAACTCATAGGGTTTCTTTGGTTAGTGAACTTGTAGATCTGGTATCTAAATTAAATATTCTTTAGCCTTGAGCTGATGCTCGTACTGTGAGAGAAAGACTGAATAAGCATGTGGAACTGAATATCCAGGGCACTCTGTAAAGATTAAATGAGGATAAAAATTTGTATAATTTAGATAAAATACATTCTTCATTACACTTATTCCTGCGTGATCCATGGAATAATGTAAGATGCATTTACGTCGTAATAACAGATAATGAACAAAATAGTAGTCTGTATACATACAAGGTAACTGAAAACTATGCGTCATTTGTTTTAGGGGAAGGGAATAATTTCGCTGATTACTAAACAGTTAACAAGTGAAAACTTTTTCTTGCAAACACCTTCAGGCACAAAACGTTGTATTTCTACCGTGGCTTTTCTACGATGCGCGCTGTAACGACGTAAATTACGAATTATTTTTTGGCGTCGGATAACAAAGAAAAGTGGCGCGAGTGTAAACAGCAAGGAGGGCTGAGTGCAGGTGGCCGCTTCTCCCGTTAACGTCATCTCGCTGCCATGGAAACTGCACCTTTGATGGGAAAAAGGACACTGACTCGGGGGGCACAACTGGCAGCGGTAAGTAGTTTTCTTATGAAATGAGCTTCAAAGAACAGAAAATTCAACGACGTTATTTAAATAGCTCCTTTTTTGTCAGATTGCGCGGTGTGAATTATTTGATTCTCACACGTGACGTCACCATCGAATAAGGAAAAGCTTTTAAAGTCAAGAAAAATTAATGTGCAAAATGTCTAATGCTCAAAATTCTACTATTCACAATTTCAGCTGATGAACGATCTTTTATCGAATGGTTTCACGTGAATACTCCGCTTAAATTATTTGAATTATTGGAGAATAAAGAGTTTCTGTGCGAAATACCAAGAAATTATAAAGAAATCACCCTCACAGAC
>VOMN01015648.1:0-26596 GCA_014899125.1 Orchestia grillus | reverse complement strand
TCTGACTTTGGGTCAGTCCTGGCAATAAATGCTGTCAGTGCTGGCAATAAATGCTGCCAGAGCGACGTCACTTGCGCTTGGTGCCAGCATGCTTGCTCTGCTTATGAAATACGGACTAATACCGAGAAAAAGTGTTAGTATTATGGTTATCGTATTGTTAGTGTTATTATTCGGACGAGCACGACAAGCTTTGCTCAGCGAGAAATGGCTCCCATAATTCGGGGGTAATTTACCGATACTGGTGCTCGAGAAATAGGAAGAAAATAAACTAAATTAGTGACGAACATACCTAAGAAAATTCGTCTAGCGTAGGGGTCAGAAGGATCAGCCAGCGTTCCTAAATGCGATGTTGATGGAAATGAATCAAGGTTAGAGTCGGTTAGACCACGCCTTGGATAGATCTTTTAATGCTACAGAGCATTCGAGCGAGCGTTCTCTTACAATCAGGTGCTATTAAAAATAGGAAATTACTACACGCTGGTAACGCTTGTAAAATTAGGCTCTTCTAGAAATTTCGAGGAGTGGAAAATGTTATCGTATTAGAAAAAGAAGAAATAAAATGAAGGCCGCACGAGAAATGCAAAAAAACACCAGCACAAGACCGAAAATTGTCATTTGGAAATCTAGAAGAGAGTTAGGGGTAAATATTTTAGACGATAATTTACAGGGTGACCATTGATATGAATATGGAGAGTACTACCAACTGGTCTGCCAGTGCGGGTTGGTCTGCCTCTGCCAGTGCGGGCTGGTCTGCCAGTGCGGGCTGGTCTGCCAGTGAGTAGATTCCTTGTTCGACTCCCAGGCATGTGGTGTGAGCTGATTTTGCCTTAGTTACGGGGTGCATCCCTTGGGAAATACAGATTAGATTTCACATTTTTCATTGCACCGGCGGGGGCCCGGCCTGAAATTACCCCGTCTTTAAAACTCAATATGCATGTTGCATGGATATCACCTTCTAGATAACAAAATTTCCGCCTATTTTCTTCTATCTAACCATTTCAGCATCCCGGCTTGACTTCAATTGCTGCTCGTTTACATACTCTAATGTACATCACTTAAAAACACGCCGAGCTCCATGTCGCCCAGAGAAGAGATCTGCTCCCTCCGGTTTGTAAACAGCCTTATTTTTCGGTTTTCAATTTTTGAAATCTGTTTCCAAGTCTCTCTGAAATTGATTGTTTTGGAGATGTATAATGCATATTAGGAAATTTATGCCGATTAATGGTTTTTTATGCACGTATCCTAAGCTTTACCTGCGATGCAGAACCGTGGAAGCCCTGCTTAGAAGTCCCGTGAATGTTGCATCTCCTTTTTTTACTCTCTAGAGTGCTTGTGGTAACTTTTCTGATGCATAAACAAAAACAAGCTTCAAAACATAGCGAGTGTTTTGATTCTAACCCATTTTGTAAAAGATACAGCCTATAATAACAGAAGTAAATAAAACTGTACTCTTTAGAGTTATCTCAAGTCATAGAAGACAAAAGTGGACGATAAAGCAACTTGAATCAGGCAAATGCTCTTGGGCGTGAAAGATCAAAGTAAATGGCCTCATGAATACTGAAGAGTTTCATGTTTTTGCAAACGTCGACGATCTTCACCGCCATGGTCTTTCCGTAGGCACACGTCGCACATGCCCTTGACTGTATGGAAGTTCAGCAGGCACACGTCGCACATGCCCTTGACTGTATGGAAGTTCAGCAGGCACATCGCATATGCCCTTGACTGTATGGAAGTTCAGCAGGCACATCGCACATGCCCTTGACTGTACGTTAGTTCCGCAGGCACATATCGCACATGCCCTTGGTGGTAAGTAAGTTCAAGCAGCAAGGCTGGAGCAGGCGTTCTTTAAGAGCCGGCGTGCCCGCCCCTGAGACTATACACTTGCTTTAGAATGCATTACTTAACTGCTGAACGTCGGCTCGGCCTCTTCAAATTAATGGAAGAACTTGTACGATTTCAACTGGGCCTTGTTGGCTGCTTGAGTCTAAGCTAGAAGGCGATCTACTTTTCTTTTAACTTGGAGCTCTAGAGAAAGTATTCCTTAACGTGTATGCTAAAGACTGCTAAGCACAAATCCACTGAGCTTTTGAGGTAAGTTGTTCGTTCTGTAATTCACTGGATGTAATTCGTGCGAACTATGTACAAGGGTATTTCAAAAACAAGGCAACAAACTTTTTGGAAGATTTAATGAAAATTCAAGTGAGCGATTTTGATTTGAATAGTTGAAACTCAGAGGTAAGTAAGGAATAAATCGTACAGTTTAGGATTTATTCTGTATGGCCACCCTTATTACGAACTACAGCTTCAAGTCGAGGTACAAATGCATCACAGGTGGCACGTGTTCGTTCTTGAGGAATTGCTTCCGCATTCCTCGTGCAGTTTTGTTGTGAGGGACTCGAGAGAAATGTGAAGAGTAGCTGAGGCCCTCGTCTCCAAAATGGACCAGGTGGAAAAGTCTAATGGATTGGGGTCGGGGTTCCTTGCAGGCCATACAATTGTGCTTATGAAAAATAGAATGTTCTTTTGAATCCAGGTTTGGGTGACTTTGGAGTCATGTGATGGTGCTGAATCCTGTTGGAGACTCCATGGTGAACCCTGAAAGTGTTCTCTAGCCTATGGTGATAAACCTGATTCCAAAATAAGAGAAATGTACCATTTTGAGTTAAATTTGACCCCAGAAGGCCCAATGCAAGTCGAGATCTTCCTGTGGCTGTCACAGCGACCCAAGCCATAACAGACTGTGCATATTGACGTCTCGTAACAATCCTACCTTCAGCTGAAATTGAGAAACCCATACTCGGTCGTTCTGATAGTTTACAACATGCTGGATGTCACATTTTTCTCATATGTAAAAACAAAGTTTGGGAGCGTACCTGGAGCTATCTCATTAAGGATGTAATTAGTTCTTCCAGTCCTTACAGCCATTTTATGATATAAAGTATTAATTTAGACTTTAGACCCCTGAAATAAAGAGATTATAATACTGCATGAAAATCATACTATATTTTTTTAAGCAAACTTTAATTTTAAATGTTTTTTTAATATACAAAACTGGTTGCCTTAATTCTGAAACACCTTATATGTGTATGTAGTTACTATCTTACGTTCAATTGACGATACGAGTTTTTGTTACGACTGCATCTTATTTAGGCTAACAACTGCATCTTTTGTTTACAATTGCCGCAGCCGTTAGCCTAAACCTTTTGATTTAATGAAAGACGTGTTGAAAACACAGTTCCCTCTAAAGATCGCACTATTGACTTTCAACAGGGGCTTAAATCTGAAACTTTAGAGGTCATTCAACGCGAGTAGATAATCTTTTAGATGAAGTGCACCACTTTTCAGGTTTCATCACCATGATAGTGTAAGTCGATTTAGAGGTGACCTTGGTCATCAAGGACATGAGTACAGTCACGTGACTCTATTTCGCTCTCGGGGCTCCACGGCGCGGTGGAGTCGAACTCCGTGCTCAAGTGAGGAGGCCAAGATTCGATTCCCAACGGGGCAGACACATTTTCGTGGGATAATGGAGTGCTTTCAGTATCATGAGCCGCATTCATTAACGAAAATGCATCATTCACGGGTGAGTAATTAATAGGCACTTAAACTCAATCTTGTAAGATGCGTCAACTCTGTTGGAATACTCTTAAAGTTTTTCATTCATAATTACTATAGAGCTATGTAGACCCTTGTTTCACTCACGTGAGTAATTCCAAGATCATTATATTCTTTATTTGACTTTGCTTGACATAGCGAGCCTGTGTACAGAACATTACGTGGGCAAAACTGCTGAAACCTGGGTAAGCGATTCATTAACTTTTTTGTGTCATCAGCAAATATTTCGAATACTTGTAACCAAAAATTTCGAACTCCGATAAAATGAGGCATAAAAAACTACGTCGTGTATCGAGCATCGCCAGCACAAGCTGCCACGCCTCCCACCATGACACGCGCTGTAAGGTACTGTAGGATCCGTCAAGGGCTTCTCTGACCTCACGTCCTCAAGCGAACTTTTAATGCGGATATAAGAACAAAATTTTGGCCCTTCTTTTGGGTTGTGTCAAATCTCTCAAGTCTCACGTCATCTTGCACCCCCCTCCCCCCACACGTACTGATTCCTTCGATTGAGTACGTACGTTGAGAAAGGACCTTACCCTTAGCAGTACTGTTAGCCCTGCTCTCTGTTACCCATTATAACAGTTTCGCCACTTAGTCAATAGTAAACTATTGGGCGCCAATATCTGCGTTATGCCGGCCAAAATTGTAGATAATTTTAGCTGGCTTGGCAAACAATGTAGTAGTAGTAGTACTGCAAAGGGTGCAATTGAACGCTACATATGCTAAAATTAAACAATATTGGAAGATAAATCAAGTCTGGCTATCAGAGTAAGCCTTAAGTACACTCTGCAGGTTTTCTTGAGTAACTCAAAAATGACTCCGCCAAAGTCATCTCCCAAAGGCATCAGCGTTAAATGCAACATAATATCAAGCGGCAATTCATTTTTTTACTCTATTACTTCAACCGTGAAAAGTTGATTCCAATCAAGTTGACATACGCGTAACGCAACACATTGCGTTTCAAATGCCGTGTAATTACTGACATTGCACTTGAACGCCGTGAAATATGGAAAATTATCATATTCCACAAGGGAAGCTCTCGGTGAATAAATACAAACCTGGACTCCAACTCAGAGCGCACCCCGAACTCAACTGTGACGTGACCAATTAGTGACGAATATTTGAGGACCATGAAAGGAAGAATCTAGCTAAGGCCAGCTTTCGCGGATGGAGTGATTAATGAACCAATATTTTTCATCTTACTGCTATTTCTATCGGGTTTATTGCCTCAACAAACATACATGCACTCAATGGTATAAAATTGATTCGAATCCGATGGTATCCTCGACGTTGGGCAGGTAAATTCTGCTGTAGGTTTGGATTACGCTGGTTGTATGGAGATTTTTTTGCCATACTGCAATAAAATTAATAATTTGGTCGGTGTGGCGTAGAGGAACCTTTGCATGATCAGTCGCTGTAGAAATGTTGAGGCTAGGGGGAAATCCAGCACGTCACAAAACGTAAAAATGTCGACGCTTTTTGAATGGAGAGTTCGAGTTGCTGTACGCTTTCAGTTCCAAATTAAAACTTTGGCTGAATTTAAAACTTTGCAGATCAGCGCTAATATTTCATAAGGGTGGGTCAATCCGACCAGTACAATTTCTTATTCATGAAGCTGGAAGGTATCGGAAGCTTGAATGCATAATTGTTGGAATTTGTTAAGTTATTATGCTTCCATCAATATGTACTATAGAGAGCGTTTAGTGAAAGTGTTATAACCTTTTAACATTTGAATAAATGTATTTTAAGCTTGAATTGATATATTTCAAATTTATTTGAGGCATATTACTAGAAAATTGTTGTCTTCAAGAATCGGGCACCTATGTACGAATATTAAACAAAAAACGGTAGGAACCTCGGTAATTAAACAAACGTGTAACAGCTCCACTGCTCTTCTAAAGATCGGCCAATCAGATGGATGATGAGTGATGGGTGATGTGTGATGGGTGATGAGTGATGGGTGATGTGTGATGGGTGATGTGTGATGGGTGATGAGTGATGGGTGATGAGTGATGGGGGATGAGTGATGGGTGATGAGTGATGGGTGATGAGTGATGGGTGATGAGTGATGGGTGATGAGTGATGGGTGATGAGTGATGGGTGATGAGTGATGGGTGATGAGTGATGGGTGATGAGTGATGGGTGATGAGTGATGGGTGATGAGTGATGGGTGATGAGTGATGGGTGATGAGTGATGGGTGATGAGTGATGGGTGATGAGTGATGGGTGATGAGTGATGGGTGATGAGTGATGGGTGATGAGTGATGGGTGATGGGTGATGGGTGATGGGTGATGGGTGATGAGTGATGGGTGATGAGTAATGAGTGATGAGTGATGGGTAATGGGTGATGGGTGATGGGTGATGAGTGATGAGTGATGGGTAATGGGTGATGGGTAATGGGTGATGGGTGATGAGTGATGGGTAATGGGTGATGGGTGATGGGATAATAGGCTTGTAATTTCTCTTGAAAATTTCCGATAGGTTTTAACTTCGTAAAATACGAGAGAAGATACATTATTTTATCTTGAAAAGTACACCATTAGCAACATTCTTAGACTTGGTTACACGGCATTCTTACTGCAGGATTTTAGTCTCGAAACTTACCTTCGAAAAAACTTTTCGATACACAGGTTCGTGGTAGCATCCGGAGTGTGTGACTGTCCCCCCCCTTCCCCCTTGCAGACGGAGCTAGATCGGTTTCGGCAAACAACCACTCTATTTTCCTATTCACATTTCATGACTGACTCTACTTGCTTCTCTTGACAAAAATAAAGGGAAATTTTTAAGGACGGCTTAAAAACATTATATAATAACTTATGAAATAATCGAAAGATTTTGAAAAAATGAAAAACAACAGAATCTGGAGAACTATATATTATATTTTTAATTGCTTATTCAATACGACGTTCTCCATGGGATAATTTCTGACGAAATAAGCCCGGTTTCTGCCTCGATGGCTGCCTTCAGTCGGTGTAGATCTATCAGTTCATCAAGGTCAATTTTTCTCTTTAAGTATCCCTTAAGGATGCAATGATATCAAATAAAACTGGCATGTCTCAGAATTTCACAGAGGCTGAGTTTTTAAAAATCCGTTCGATTGACTAGGGGTTGATGAAGAATCTTTTCGGTCCTGTCATTAAAAATCACCCGGTGTTTTTCATTCCATTTGATGCTCTCCTTAGGTGATGCGGGCTTACGCAGGGAAAGACTGTAGAGCCCTTGGTTGCTGGAACCGATCTAGCGTTCTACACGGGGAAGAGTGTAGAGCCCTTGGTTGCTGGAACCGATCTAGCGTTCATTCACGAAAGACGACTGTAGAATACTTGTTTGATGGAACTAATCTAGGAAACTAATCGCTTCCTATGCTGGAAACTAATCGCTTCCTATGCTGGAAACTAATCGCTTCCTATGCTGGAAACTAATCGCTTCCTATGCTGGAAACTAATCGTTTCCTATGCTGGAAACTAATCGTTTCCTATGCTGGAAACTAATCGTTTCCTATGCTGGAAACGACTGTACATCCAAATTCTCTCTTACATTGCACCGTCGAAGAGGCCGAAATTTTCCTCTACGGCCGGACGCAGACGATGATCAATCAGCTAAGGCCCCATTCTCGCTGAGCGATGTCCTCTGGAGAGGCTGTTGACCAGCCCTCCCAGACCTCAAGTGTTGTGTCGCCTGAGCGACGGGCGCCCTCGTCTTGCGGCGCCCCCTCACCAGCTCTACAAATTGAGTAGAAACACAGTCCTACCCAACTTGACAGGCAGCTGTTCTGCTGAATTAACGAAGAAGTTTTGTTAAAATGAAATTTATAGTGTCGTGCTGTACGAGTTAACATGTAACCTTCGTTAGAGCAACTTGATCCAACCCGTGCTGTACGAGTAAATAAAGAAGGTTTATCAGAGCATCACTCAAAGACGGCCGTACTGTAAGAGTTTGCAAATAGGCTTCATTGTAGTAATTATGAATAACACAGCCACTTAACTAACATCGTTTTTTAGAAGCCGTAGTTATTTTAGGCGTTAAAATTAGGCTACAGAGAAGGTTACGATCTAAAACTGAGCTTGCTTAATTGGAGAGACACAAAAGTTCTGGGCGACATGAATTTACACAACTGATGTATATTCACAGGACAGGAAATTTTAATGAGAGTATATTGTTGTTCAACGTTGTCCCGATTACCGACGCAAAAATGTTGCTCTTCTGGGGTCCATTGTCAGAGGCTGGCATTACTTGACGCTAGTACAATGAAGCCTCTGGAATCTAATGAGTGGCGGCTTGTCTAGTCAGCATTATATCGCTTACGTGAACCCAAGAAAATCCTTTAAGAATGTTCTCATCAGAGCTAAATGAAATATTCCGAGGGACATGTTAGATAAGAAATTTGTTATAAATTTTATACCTTCCAGTGCTTTCAGTAGTGTTTAAACAGAGATACTCGGGTGCTTCCATCGTCTGGAGTAAATAAAAACGAAGTTCGTGCTAAGCAAAGCACAGGCAAATAATTGAGAGATGCTGATATTTTTTGGAAGACACGTGCGTGATGATAAATAAATTGAGAAATGTGAGTTGAACAAACAAGAATACGGAAGCTTAGGCACCGGAAAGGTATTGCACAGGCATTTAATGCCTACACCAATGAAAATCCTCGTACATTTGCGGATTCTTTTTCGAACTGTTTTCATTTCGTCTGTTCTGATATCCATCAGTAGGACTTGCAATCTTACCTGGTATGAAACAGGAAACAAATGATATTTTACACGATGCATCTCAAGATGCCCATTTTCAGATGACCTTCAGATATTCCCACAAAAACATTTCCGCAATAATAAGACGGTTGCCGTGCTGCTGACGAAGAACTGTCAATCAATGCGAAAACTCGACATTCTAAAATGATCTTCATGAGTTCTCACAGAATGCATTTCAGCGATTGGCTGAAGCGACTCTCACAGTGTGCATAGAACGGCTGGATTGCAAAGCGGGTTTTTCCAATGTCTTCTATATCTACATATACAGTATGTAGATTGGACAAACACGATGTCTAATCCATATACTATTTACAATTTACACAATCCTATATGAACAGTATAGGATAGGATCTAAAGTACAGTATGTAGATATAGGCACTGGTTCTCGCCTTCTGACCACACCTGAAACGATCGTGGTTCACGTCGTACGAGTGTAGATTTTGACGCTTTCTTCGGGAAAATTTGGTTCTCAGCCGTCAATAAATTTCTAATGTACAAAATGAGCGATCTAACTTCCTGATTTACAATTCGTTGAGCGAGACTTTGCCTCAGGTGCCAGATGTCGACGTTTCATACCAAGGGAGGTTTTGCCGAGATCAATTATTCCGTGGGTGAAATAAGGTACAAAAAAAGAATTTCCCAGTGAAGGACACCAACACTTTCTCAGTTTTTGACAGCGCGCAGCGTCAGCTCCAGAGTTGGTTTTCTGTCGTACTGGACTGAACTCTTTCATACTTTTATGAGCTCACCGCTTCTTTAGTATTCTCAGTAAAAATAGCCTAGTTTAACCATTGACGCAGGTACGCCGAAAGTTTTGTCGCAGAGCTTAGCGTCAACTTACAGGAAAGTTGGAGCCCAAGTTTTGAAGCCTGTGATAAATTTGGCCGCGAAAGAATGTAGATTTTGGGGCATTCTATGAACTCGCTTCTGGCAACAAAGCTCATTTTTCTTCTCCATGACAGGCGAAGACGGCCATCCGTCTCTCCAGGTTTCACGGTTCACGCGTTCAGTTTTTGTTCACCCGAAGGAACTCGAAAATTTGCTGAGTAAATGAGCCGTGACGGTCGCTAATCGACTGGAGTGTGAGAGGAACATTCAACTTTCACAGATAAACTCTCACCGAGATGCACTACCGTGTGAAGCAATGTTGGTAGCTCGAAGCGGTAATCATGCTAAGTAACTCCGTTGGTAAGCGAATTTACAGTAATTAGAATACACTAATAAATAAATAGACTATTTACTGATTGTGTTATCAACATACAAACAAAAATAAACGGTCAGATGCCACCGGGATTCAACGAGAAATGTTCATTTTTAGTTCTATATAAGTTCCAATTATTGGAGTTTTTTTCGTATCCTACTGCATTCGAATGGATATTTAGCAGCGCTGTAAAAGATTGATTTAATTAGTTCTTCATTACTGTTCCCACGGACCAACAAGCAAAATAACAATCACTTTTTTCTTGTATGTATCTTTTTCCCACTGCATTTTTCACAGTATATCATCATCCTGCGTTCAGCTCTCATTACTCGACTAGCACTGTAATGTCCTAAATACTCACACCCTTCTTTTCCAATCGCCCCATTGCACTCATCCCAGGGCACCCTCTGCCCTGCCCGCCAGCTTTGCATTGGCCTGCAGGTAAAGTTCAACAAATGTCCGACAAGGGCTCTCATAATCAGCTGGAGTCGTGGGACCATGAAGTGCCCTAACGAACGACAGGTTCCGTCAAAGGCGTTCCCGCTAGTGGAAATAATTTTCCTCAATGACAACGCATTCCAGTCTAGAATTTCAAAAGTCTACTGACGGTGTGAGTTAGTGACGTGGAACATGACTAGGGTGTATAGCTTAGTTTGCACGTTAGTTTTTCGCTTTGGACTAGACGACTGTCCCAAAATATCCGTGGAAGAGTTACCCAACGAACGAAAAAGAAACCAAACGATGATCGAAGCAAGTTTTTATGGCCTGTAACGCTTCTGTGTACGTCATTGCGTGATGACCTGAGTTATCAAATGCTCGGCCGAGTTTTACGATCACTGACAAGAAATATTGGCAGTTAAATTTATGAGCTATCACTTTTCAGGCGGACCGAGTGATTGTTCTTGCGTGACAGGGGATTGGTTGCTTTTCAGATGTTCAGGTCGTTCAACGGCACTTCCGGCTCTCGTACTCTAAGGCTGTTTTTGGTGTTTTTAAATGCACAGTAGCTCGATGGACCTCGTTTTCACGGCACGAAAATTAAATTAATTGCCTTGCATAAGTGTTGCATCAGTCACATGAAGTGCAGCATTTAAAATTAACAATTTATCTTGGGCATCTTTGAAATATGCTCGGACGCGAAGTCTCAACTAATGTGCCGCCTTTTTAGGTATGCCGTGCTCAATTTTCCCTTCCCGAGGGAAGAATTCCGCTCCGGGGTATCGAGACGGCAATCCCCCGACAAGGAGGGAGACGCGCTACCGCTTCGGCTACTTAGCCACAAAATCAGAATTCCTGTTAGTATTACACACAGAATTTCCCGTCAGATGCACTCGTCACATCCACAACGCTGGCACCGATCAGATTCATGGGTTGTTCATGGGTGACAAGTCAAGTAGAGTTCTCGTATTTTCTCCCTCAGTTCGTTGGTTTTTATGTAACGCAAATTTCGCGTTGAGAGTTAAAAGAACTTGTATTAGCGTAGACGCAATATTCTAGCTAATATACGTAACTAGTAGACGTGCCCCGCCAAAAATGGGGTGGTAAATGATGTTAATTCATTAAGGTGGCCTCTTATTTACGGTAAATCTGACATGAAATATTATTATCTTCAGTATCACTGACACGGACTGCCTTTTCTGACAGTCTCGCTGATTAGGGATACGAACCCGGGAATTTTCTTCTATCTAAATCTTTGGGAGCGTGACAGCGAGATAGACAGACCAACCGACAAACCAACCAAGCAAGCAACACTGGGCTGTTATTATACAGTGGGATGAGCACGACAACGTACTAGCTTGTGGGCTAGTTACGTCACTGAATTAGATAAATTTAGCCTTACATGTTACAGAGGAGAACCAGAGTTACACAGTTTATTCGATAGAATTGATTCGATCTCAAGTTCACTGACAGCCATTCAAGAATTGCAATACATTCAAGCGCACAGCCCTGCTGCCTATGCATGAGGACATAGAACACTTAGGAAGGCACCTAGGATACCTAAGGCCTACTAGTCGAACTGCGCTAACCGTGTCTGTCTTCGTCAGCGTATTTTTGGTGAACTAGCGCTCCTTGCTCACTGGTATTATTACGTTTTCCTTACTCACAGTAAAATCATTTACATTAGATACAGAAGTCTGCTGTGGATTCTATTCGGGATCATGTAGCTCCAATTTAAAATTTAAATTGATGCAGATGCAGAAGTCTACAGCAGGTTTCATATGGAATAAGGCAGGCAGTTAATTCTGATACAGAAATCGGCTGCATCTCCGTTAGAAGCAGAAGCTTGTTTTGGGTTTTGTTGGGAATCAGGTAGACTAATGTTACAATCTGGTTTTATTTCATGTCTTTCGTGGAGGAGGTCAAGTGTCAAGCAACATACTTCCTGCAGGTGACTTTTTTTATCAAAATAAAACCTAGTCAAAAAGCGTGACAAAATGAATTCTGAATTGAAAAATTAGTTCACCCAACTGCCTGGCCTGAACAGGTTATTGGCCTAGAGGTTAGGTTATTGACCTGCAGGTTTTTGACCAACAGGCAATTGACCAACAGGTTCTTGGTCAACAGGTTATCACTGAGACGTTGCATTGCCTGTTTTTCCATGTGCTTTTTGTCCGGTTATTTCATAATTACTGCTCTTGTCATTCAGCAGTTCGTAACAAAGCCTCTCACGCAAAAGAAAACGTAGTCGAATACAGGAAATAATTTTGTTAACATAACTGAAGTAATAATTTAACTCTCCAGTCAATGGCTGGTGCGGACATTTGGGCCGGATAGTGGCAGGCCGATCCGGGAACACTCGTCAGCCAATCGAACAGTCAGTCACTGGTTACTACTGACTACGGACCTTACCAGTAATGGAAATATTGCGGGGTTATTGTACGAGATATACTAATCAATTCTAAAGTTTGGGATTTCTGAAGAGTCATTCTTCAGATTGAAAGTATTTGATACCGAGTCCACATAGCTATTGACCGAACAGGGTTCTAGTTAAATCCACCATAACAACCACCACTGCATAACATCGTTAAATCTACCATAACAACCACCACGAAATAACAGCAATCGAGATCTGGGAAAGCTAGTTGTCACAATAGCACCTCCAAAAGACGCGGTTGCAACGACCAGTTCGTATTTTTTGGGACGAATGTATTCTATATAGTCAACATGGAATTTGGGGAAAGGCACACTGATCTTATTTTGAGTTGAAGTCAAATGAATCGATGACAGTGCGTGCAACGCAGTGCTTGCAGCGCAGTGCTTGCAACGCAGTGCTTGCAGCGCAGTGCTTGCAGCGTAGTGCTTGCAACGCAGTGCTTGCAGCGTAGTGCTTGCAACGCAGTGCTTGTAGCGCAGTGCTTGCAACGCAGTGCTTGCAGCGTAGTGCTTGCAACGCAGTGATTGCAACGCAGTGCTTGCAACGCAGTGCTTCCAACACAAGGCTTGCAACACAGTGCTTGCAACGCAGGGCATGTAACGCAGTGCTTGAAACGCAGTGATTGCAACGCAGGGTATCTAACGCAGTGCTTGCAACGCAGTGCTTGAAACTCAGGACATGTAACGCAGTGCTTGCAACGCAGTGGTTGCAACGCAGTGCTTGCAACGCAGGGCATGTAACGCAGTGCTTGCAACACAGTGCTTGCAATGCAAATATCGCAATCATCGGCAAGGCATCAACTCGGTCGCACGGGCGAAGCCTCCTCAACCTCGAAGCGTCCTCAGACCCGAAACATCCTCAACTTCAAAACGTCCTCAACCTTGAAATATTTGCCGTCTCAAAAAATAGGAACATCCATCAGTATTTTAACCGAATTTTCGAAACGTGTTCTGCCGTTAATGAAGCGCTTCCTCCGACGATTTTTATGCTGGTGCAGGAGCGAGCTTTTTAGGGCTCGGGTTTCTGGGCTTCTGGATTTCTAATTAGCTGATCAAAAGATGCTCGAGCGTAAGCAGTGGCTGCTGATGTGCCAGGACTTGCGTATTTCACGCCAGCATCGCTGTAAGTCGCGCCAGCATCGCTGCAAATCACAGCATCATCTCTGCAGTCGTAGCATTATCTCTGCAAGTCATTGTATCATCTCGGCAAGTCATTGCATCATCTCTGCAAGTCATGGCATCACCTCTGCAAGTCATGGCATCACCTCTGCAAGTCATGGCATCATCTTTACAAGAATTCCTACGACCCTTGATGCATCATAGATGATGCCATCAAATGTAACAGCTGCCTTAGTCGGTTTCTGCATAAAATAGTATGTTTGTATACAGCGACTGGTCTCAAATTCAAATCAATTACGTTCAAATCAATTAATAATTAATAACATTCGTAATTAAAATATTCAGCTAAATTTCAGTTAGTTTACTGTTCCAGAACAGTGTTCACTGTTCCAAAACAGTGTTCTCTGTTCCAGGACATCTATACAACTTTAGAAAATACTTATACCGAAGCCTTAGTCTATAAAAACTATAACAAAAAAAATATAATTGACAATGTATTTTTCAGGTTTAACACTTTGCCCTGAATAATATTTGAAAATACAAACCATGGGTCGGTAATGTACCAATTTTAAAGCTGGTTTCTGTCATAGAGTTGGAATTTGAAATAAACGCCACTCATGGGCAGAAATTTTAAGGTTGTGGTCTTACCGACCACAATCAGAAGTTCCATTGCAACTTCCGCATTTTAGCTTTAAGGCTGTAATTTTCAACGTGTGCACCGGTAATTTTAAGGTTGTAGTCACTGATCACAATCAGAAGTGTCACCTGACTTCCACATTTTAATTTAAAGGCCGTAATTTTACTGATTGAAAACCCGATGCACCATGCTTTGTATGTTAATGAGATCGGGATAAACGATTTTTCTTTCTTTCTTGAAGTCCTCTTAACTCTCAAGTTTTTTGTGGTCAACAAGGGGAATGAAATTGGCTCAGGGTAAGTTGTTGAACGCACTGAGTCCACACTAGAAAAGGAAACAAATTGTAAACAAGTACGTCTATCATTTCTTCAACCAGAGCTTCCACTCGCTTCGGCACGCTGTTTCTCCGTTTCAATACGAGACTTTCCGAGGTTTTACCAGAAACAACCCCAGAATGCTTGAACATTTACAATAGCATATTTTCTATTTATGAGGACGTTGGACCGCGTCCGAATTTCTAGGAAGCGAAAAGTTTTGAGGAACCTTCACGCCCGATATGACGCTGATGCTTCTGTGTTGGACGCGTAAAACAGGCGGCGTCGCTCGTATAAAGAATACGATCGTTTGGAACGCCCTTCGTAAATCTTTCTCGAGCCATCAGTTCCACATGAAGTGCTTATTGGATTACAGGCACAATAGGAGAGCAGATTACTAACGCTGCTGCGATACAAGCTGGGCATTGCGTCGGAACTTCGTGCCCAGTGCTGCCGAAAGCTGAACTGTTGTTCTACTTCTGTATTCTTCTCACGGAGTGTTTCAATTGAGATGCAACTGTGAACTTTTCTTCATGATCAGTGGTCCTATGGTGATTCTGATTTTTGTCAAAAATTTAGTAACTCACGATTCTTGTATTTTTCAACGCGGGTAAAATTTATGAATAAATAGACCTGGTTATGAATAAATAGACCATATAGAACTGTAATGATAGGTTGAGTTAGTTCGAGAGCACTTGATACCGAAATGCAATGTTCTTTTTTATTTTTGGTGCACAGTTCAGACGACATTCATAACATTTGGAAGCCAAGGGGCACCACCGGTAAAATGTACAATTCTTTAAAGCAATTATCACCGCCAGTTTGACGTTCGCTTTAGCCTATGTCATGAAACTATTATTATGAAAAAATATTCGCATACTTATCCCGCTGATATCCTTTAATCTCACCTTCACACTACCCGCATATGCCCTTCTACTTTATTCTACTTTCGAGTTCTCGAAAGTAGAAAGTCTCAAAGGAGTCAGAATTCAAGAAAAAGTTAAACTATCTAACGTTGAATTTAGAGGCACTGATGGGCTGGACTACATCTCGTGAACGTGACTGTGTTGTGCAACACAAACTTGCGTAGCCATGATGTTACAGGCTACTGGGCATAGACAGAACACACTGCATAGACGGAACACACTGCATAGACGGAACACACTGCATCGACGGAACACACTGCATAGACGGAACACAATGCATAGACGGAACACACTGCATAGACGGAACACACTGCCTAGACGGAACACACTGCATAGAAGGAACGCACCGCATAGACGGAACACACTGCATAGACAGAACACACTGCATAACGGAACAGACGGAACAGACTACATAGCCACACGGTTCAGTCGTCTGAGGCTCAAACTTTTGACGAAAACAGGCACCGTCGCGAATGTTGCTGCACTGATGACGGAAAAATTTAGTGACTAGGATATTATTCAAGTTTTCTTAAGTGAATTTTTTATTTTTCGTTAGAGTGATTGCTGTTTGTCTTTGCCACTAGCGCGTTCCTAATTAGTGTTAATCTGAATTCACATTCAAATGTTTAAATGAGCGAAATATATCTCGGAATTTTTTATGGTTCCCCATACCATAGATAATTTTTTGCGTCTGAATGTAGTGAACGACTGAAAAATAGTTCATACGAAAATGAACGCCGAAATGTTCACAGGAAAAATGTTCACATCAATTCCCACGATATGAACATGTGTCGATGACAGGTGCTGCCACCCAGCCACTGAATTATGAGCTCGAAGAATCAAAATTAAATGATAATATGGGATATTTCTTCGCCTCGTAAAAATGACCTCAGGGATCGTAACGTATAAAATATGCTATGCCTTCGTAGCAGAAGTCCGAATCTTGTGAGAGTCTCTCGGCAATCTCAAAATCGGGGCCCCTAAAGCCGGCGTCTAACTATCTATTTAATAGGAGGCGTAAAGTGGGCAGTATGAGATCGTTCACAAGTTTAACAGTCTCTAAAGAAATAATCGACCTCCTTGTAGTGGACACACGTCCTGCAACGCTTCGCTTTGAAAGTGTTCCGGCGATCCAGCAAGCTAAAAAAATCTCATTTTCCTCCTTCCAATGACGATATTTTGACCAGAACGAGAATTCTTCCTCGAAATTATTTTCATAATGCCTGCAGAACGATGCTGAGCTAAATAGGTCGTTCGAACCGGTTCTCATAGACAGAATATCAGGCATTTCAAGAAAAATTCGTCGTTAGAAAAGTGGTTTTAACGCTTGGGAGCCTAGTGGGTAACTGACCACGCCAACGAATAAATTTTGGTTCTTTGTCGTACTAGTAGCAGCTCATACATAGACATTAAGGAAGCCAATTCTTGCAAAATTTGGCGTGGTATAATTTCTATTCCTGTGAAGAGAGCTTGTTTCTATTCATGCGCTAACAACAAACTGTAAGAGAAATCATGATTCATTTGGGTGTGTAAATCTTCACTCTTCAGGTCAGTGTTGTTGCGGCAGGAGTCGCGTAAGAGTGGGCTTAAGCTCTGTGAAGCCGTGAGTAGTAAGCTTTACCAGCGTGATTTTTGACAATAGATTGCTAGTTCTGCTAAATAGGCTGGTGAATGAGTTAAGTGATACCTTATTGAGTTAAGTGAGTATAACTAAAGCCACATTTACGGGTACGAGTAGACCTGTTAGGACAGGTTGTGTTGGTTAAAAAGCACTTAATACCGAAATTCAATATTCTTATTCTATTTTTAGTTTGCTTTCATCCGTCCAAGAATAAACCAAATGTATAGCCTGAGTAAACTAAACTTTCAATCGAAATGCGATACGCTAGCGAAATCGCCGAGGGTAGATTATTACATGTTAGAGACACGCGTGGCTCAGAAAAGTGTGTCAATACATTTATGACATTGATTTGTGTGTCGGCTCTATGACAAAAGTATGGAAAACGTACTCGTATAAAACATGCATCTTGTTTTCTTTCAATGAGTCTGCGGGTGCTTATCAAAGACGACATTGGCTCAGCACGGTAAAAATGTAGTGTTGCGCTACGTGTTCTCATAATCCTTCCATGGCAGTGTTGTGCCCTGTATTCTCATGATCCTTCCATGGCAGTGTTGTGCCCTGTATTCTCATGTTCCTTCCATGGCAGTGTTGTGCCCTGTATTCTCATGATCCATCAAAATGACATTAAAAAATTGTGTGAGTACCATAAGGTAGTTCTTAGTTTGATTTAGAACGAAGTCCACACAAACGGTAAATAAATTGTTCAATGTTTGAAGTAAACAGCTATCCAGCAGATTTTTCTCTCTCACTTGAAAAAAGAAGGCATGATCAAAATTTTTTTTATTGTAGATTAAAATGACTTCTTGGTTAGCAAACTATGATTCAACTTTTATGTTATTGTCATAGTAAAAACTCAATACATTTCCCCATTTCTGTATACTATGTTCCATCATGTCATTTTGATTGAACCTCATCTTTACATGTTGAGTTCTGCTTGGTATCGAGAGACGAAAAAATATGTCATGGTGACAAAATGACACACCGTACCTGTGTGGTAAAAGTACATTGCTAGTTGAAGGAGAGATTTTACAGTTTTCTCGCTCCATGGCACACGTTGTCATGGCAGACATGCACATGCGTGTGGCCAAATCAGTTGTAATGCAAGGTTCTCTTGGACAAGCCTGCCACCATCTCGAATGGTCGAGCTATTCATTTTCGAGTTATTTCCACAAGACTGAATTAATTCCTCTACTCCGTACATCATTAAGGATGAATTCATTGAGTCTAAAGACTGGTCCATGAATATTCTTAAATGTATCGTAATTTTATACATCCGTGTTCACAACCAGCGCCTGTTGAAATAATACAAGAACTCAATTATCTGTTCCGAGTCTGTCACTTCATTACAAATGAATCCATGATTTGCAAGTATGTTACAAATTATTTGTACTGTATTAAAAGGGTGTTCAAACTTGAATGCACCTTCATACGCCATTTGTATCATCATACCCAGAAGAGACGTCATCATGACGAGAGTGCTGTTTTGTTGGTTTTCTTTTCTTTGTCTGCATTCTAATGCTGCCAAGAGTACACTCAGCAGAGTAATTTCTTAGTTTTTTGTAACGTAGGAATAAATGAAGTCAAGTTGTCTTCTGAAAATAAAGTTATCTAAGCCCCGCAGTAAATTCTTATTGTTCTCTCACTACACGCGTAAACTGCTGTACTATCCTGAACTGCTGTACTATCATGATAAATCAAAGCAGTCCTCGAATGAACCTGCGTGGGCTCGGCACATCCAATTTTCTCAAGTTTAAATCCCCAGGCTCTTGCAATGCTAACAACATACAGGAATGGAACACCGTGTCCTTACGGCACGAGCTCTGAATCTGTCCGAGTTGATGTGATCTCCTTAGTCAACGCGTCGAAAATTTCATATGGGCTGGCGCGACTGCCATCCAAGCGAGACGCTGCTCATCTATGTTGTTCTCAGTTTTACCTGAGAGGCTGGCCGCGTAGGGAGGCATATATCACGATGAGGTTCGTAATAGCTCATAAATTCATCAGTGTTCCCGCTTGTCTCCAGGGCCTCGGTGCAGTCGCCTGGATTTATTAGCGTGGCAGTGGAGAGTCCCTCTGAATCCCAGCACTCATGCAGCGACGATAGCGAGAAGCCCTTCTCTGGACAACCTTGCGAGCTGATGCGCGTAATTTGACCACACAGAGGAACCGAGTATTTGCGGATAAATCTTCAAAGCAATATCAATTTGCCCAACAACCGTCAGCTATACTTATCAGTGGTGAATGGCTGAATTTGAGATGCGGTCAGTGTGATAGAGATTTATCTACCGAAGCCTTGCCACAGTCACGGTGGAAATGAAGAGCAGGATCTGAGGGAGTTTCAGCTCTATGCCTGCGTTATTACTCCTGCTTTACAAACTGAGAATTAGGATTTGCATTGCATGGTTAGCCACGTTTCTCTTTTATGAAGTAAGGGCTAGAGTTCATTTGGGTAAGTGAATAGTTTATACTTTCAAATGGTTCATTAAAACGTTTTTGATGCTTCAAACAAAATATTATTTAGTGGAATGGTCAAAAGTAGGGAAGGTGAACGAAAATGGAACCATAAAATTCTAACTATAAAATTGTAATTGTTAATAATTGAAAATTTCAGTAGAATTCTGTCATGCGGTTATGTGAGGCTGCTCATATCTGCTGAACTTAATTTAACTCACCACAATGCAGGGTATATCGTAATTTTGCTACGTATTTCACGTGTGATGTCCACTTTGTGATAGGTTTGGTTAAAAATGTTGCCAGACCGAGCACTATTCAATAAAAAGTTTCCCACAGTCCGAGTTTGGGTCAATAGTTTTGGACTTGTAACAGTATGTCCAATTTCATTCACTTGTTTCTTGGAGGATCAAAATTTTTATTTACACAAACTGCATCATATTTGAAAGCCTACGCTGAGGGTATGATGTGCAAACTTGATAGAGCTAGCATGCCCCATTAAAATGCGAAAGAGTGGAGTAAAAAATTGACATATGCTAGGTTTTAAAAATTTTCATGTGCCGTAGAATTTTTTTCTTTTAACATTCAATCTCACCACTTCACTTTTTAGAGTCGGAGATTAAAGAAAGAAGCTGAAAAAATACCTTTTCGTCTTCTAAAAAAATCTTTTCAGGAAACGAAAAATTAATTCATATATTCAAAAAGACCGACTTCGTCCCCCGTACATGCACGACTGATTTTATGGGTACCAGCATTTCATAGTTTCCAATCTCCGTCAAGGAGCATCGGTTACCTGCTGTTCACGACGCTCTCTGATCTCTGTGGAAGAAGCCTTTGGTGAAATTCACCAGGCCAACTCTGGAGTTGTATGGGATACAGTTATAGTCTTTATCACTAGGACCCTTCACATAATAATTCACTTAATTACAATCTCCTGAGCTGAGATGTTAACGCTCGTGAAGTCAGCAACCTCTTCAACGCGACTTCTGGCTCCTTTCCATGATACGAGTGCTGCATGAGCTCGACTCTGATGCAAGTATGGCGTTTCTCTGGTTGTGGTCTACATTCAGAGTTTCATTATGACCGAGCATCTGCCGTCAGAGATGCAAAGGATATCTTGGTCCAATCTTCCAAGATCTGCCGGTATTGTTTGATGAATTACAACGCTCGATAGTATTCGGAATATCTGTTAATCTCCTTCCTGGCAGTTTCAGCCTCGAAGTCACCGTTATAGTCCTCACTATATCCTGCATCATAGCTTTCAAACTGCTCATCGAGCTTTGAGCGCCAGTTTCGGACGCACAGAAGCCAGTTCGAGTATGGTTGATGCATATTAGTCTATTCTAATATTGAGCAGCAGCCACTTCCTCGTAGCAAATGAAATGTTCGTCACTTCGAGCCATCGGGTAAAAATAAAACTTTTTTGAACGCATAGGCTCTAAGAGACTAACGATTAGCAAATTCATCTCACTCACCTTGTGTATATCTATTGGAACATTTCTCGAAGCATATTTGCGAGATCTCATCATGGATGCCAATAATGTTACCTTAGAGGGAAAATCCAGTAGTAGTAAATTGACTACGTATACCCGACTTTCTCTTAAAAAAATGTTACCCGAGGTATACCTTATGTTGCCCTAATATCATCACGCAGATGTCAGTCCAAGTTTCGATTAAAATCATAAATTCAGATCAAACTTCGCAGTTCCTCAGCGGTGCCACCTACTCTTGAGCATATGTAGTCAAGCCAATGATTTTTGGACTCGAGTAGACCTGTCGTATAGACGTCATGATAATGCAGGGATTAGGACAGGACTAAGCTTTGTATTAGAGCACATCTAAAGAGAACTTCGCTATTCAAGTTGATCTCCAGGACAAAACCAAGAAGCTTTTTTACGCTTTTTGCTGACTCGGAGTCTGTAATTTTCTGATGTACGCAAATCATTTCAAAACAAAAGATGAAGTGAATTGTTGCAGTGAGTGATTGCTTATTTAAAAACTTTGCGTTTACCTCGTTGTTAGCGATCTAAATGTTTTGGAGCAATATAATTTTTGTACTGTGATAGTTATCCCAGACGAAGTTACATTTCCATATAAAAAAAATGTTTACCATAAAATTCACATAGGAATAACGAAATAGCTGAAGGATTCTGGACATCCTTGAATGAAAAAACTAATAACAAAACCTGGATTGAAACTGAGCACAAATTCAACTTTCACGCTGTTGACCTACTTTCAAGATACGGAAGAAAAAAGCAACACCTTAGGCAACTTTAATATTCTACATTTTTCAAAGCTAACGTGTGTCTGCGCACACGGGGCAACTTTATGCCCTGTAAATCCTAGGTTGTTCGAGGACGCGACCAAAATTACAATTGGAAAAAAATACCAATGTAGAAATGACATTTTTAAAGAGCCAATTGTTCGAAGCGGTTTTGTTTTTCAATTAGAGAATGCCAGACTCCAATTTTGTAGGATACATCCCCAGTTTATGGCGTCAAAAATCACAACTGCGGGCAGGAAAAGGAACTTCAATTAAACCTGAAAAGAGAAAGAAATTGGAAAGTATAGGCAAAAAGCGCCCAGT
This sequence comes from Orchestia grillus, assembly GCA_014899125.1. Taxonomy (NCBI): domain Eukaryota; kingdom Metazoa; phylum Arthropoda; class Malacostraca; order Amphipoda; family Talitridae; genus Orchestia; species Orchestia grillus. The sequence continues at coordinate 4,499 of VOMN01015648.1, read as the reverse complement.
GGCCTTGACTTAAATTGATGAAATTCGTGCCGCTCTTTAGTATTAGCCTTTAGATTCAAAGCGCATCTTGTCATCAATTCATTTATTTAAAATCTTACGGCTCCTTCATGGCACGAATGCTGCATGAGCTCAACTCTAAAACAAGTATATCGTCTCTCTAATTTGGTCTACATGCAGAGTTTTACTGTGACTTTGGATCTGCGTGTCAGAGTTGCGAAGGATATATATAACGCGACGCACAACGCGATACATAATGCGATACACAACGCTATACACAGCGCTATACATAATGAGATACATAACGCTATACACAACGCTATACATAACGCGATACATAATGCGATATATAATGCTATACACAACGCTATGTATAATGCGATACACAGTGCTATACATAATGCGATACATAACGCTATACACGACGCTTAGTATAATGCGCTACACAGCACTATACATAATGCGATACATAACGCTATACACAACGCTATACATAACGTGATACACAACGCTATACATAACGCGATACATAATGCGATACTCAGCGCTATACAGAACGCGATACATAATGCGATACACAGCGCTACAATCCTAATGGTTCCGGTAATTTTCAAGACGACAACGCTTCCATTGACTGGTCTCATGCAGGGCAAGATTGGTTCAGGGATCACGACGGATCATTTTCTCGTATGGCCTGGCCTCCACAATCTCCTGATTTAATAAACCCTATCGAAAATTTGTGGGGCCAACTGGAGAGGGAGCTGCGAGTCTCAACACCTCTTCCTTTTTCATTGGAAGATCTGTGTCAACGTTGGCTCGTACTTGGGATAAATATTCCTTAAGATTGTTTGAAAAATTTTGTGGAATTTAGGGTGTACAAAATGAAAGCTGTAATTATTGTAGAGGTAGTCCAATGAACTATTAAGCTTAATTGTTTTCGTTACATTCACATTTATCAAAGGCGTGACAAACTTATTTGCCAGGTTGTGTACTTGCCATCGTGTCAAAAATACCTTGAGCGAGTAAGCTATTTTATTAGAAGCGACACATCAAAGTTCCCGATTATAACTTTTATACATGTGTAATTCTCGTTCACAAAGCTTGCCTCCGCTCACATCCATCTTTATCAAAATTGATCGTCAATGTCACGTCCTCAATAAATAGCAACCGCCGAGTGGTGCATCAAGCACGGAGTCATAAAGTGAGATACGAGGCAACCAAGCGGCAAATACCACTAAAAGTCGTCAGCTTCTCCATTGATCTGGCACACGAGTTCACCTCTCATCACAAGTCAACCTCGAACAGCACTTCGGTGATCCATTTTAGTTGTCGATACAGACCCTCAGATACTTTTTGTTGCTCTTTAGAGGGGCTCTGATGCAATATTCCGCCTCTCATACTCTTCAAACGAGTTAAACTTCATCATCCTGAACAAAATGTGGCTTCAGATGTCGAGGCGTTTGTTGTCAAGTTACGAGTCATCTTCGGATTACGCCCTCCATAACGGGACTCATAATCACTTTAGGCCACTAATTCCGACTAAAATGCCCACTGTTTTTCGAAATGCACTTGCGCCCAACCTTCATTCGGGGCTGCCATTTTGAATTTGAGGTCTCGGGCTGAAATTAAAACTCTTTTCTCTTTGTTCGACAGCCATTTTTCACTGAGTCTTCTCCGATAAGTGCTAGGTTTCAAGATTATAAAGGAACGTATTAACAACATTTCTGACATCAGGACAAGATAATATTATGAAACCATTATTCAACAGGGAAATGCTGTATATTTGAGGGATTTTTCACGAAGAAATTTGGTTGCCGTTTTGTACGTAAAATCGGGTAACAAACACATGAAGTTCATATTCAGATTTTGCTGACGGAAAAGTCACAGACAAAGTTAATGTTGCAAAGGACACATCGATTTCTGAAGTTAAAAAGTGAAATAGGGCTATGGTGAAGTGAAATTATTCGAAATCTTCCAGTTATAAACGTAAAACGAACAACATTGATGTACCAAAAATTAGTTCCGTAGAATGCGAATTAAAAGAGATGGACGCACACTCTGATGCTGTTGGAAGCTCTCATTGAGTAAGACCAGCAATGTCAAGCCTAATTAGTCAAATCCAGCGGCGGTAAGAGAAAATGAATCGCTATTAGTCAGTGCTAGTTAATCCAGTTTTTAAAAATTAATGGCAGCCACTCTGAGATAAACCTAGGTTATGTAAATCAAATCTAGCGATTGTGAGTCTAATACTGCTTCTACGGGTCATGCTTTGACGCAGTAACTTAAATTCCATATTTTAGGTCACGTTCGATTATCAATGTGCATTCTAGTTTTTGTTGGTAAATTCTAATCATGGCATGTGCAACTCAGTCGTTGAAAGTGAAATTTAGGATTCGATATTCATTTCAACTCAAGGTTAGTCAATGCTAAATTCTTTTGCATCACATCCAGGTAATTTCAACAAGCACGCAATTAAGGAGGTGGAATACCTCTCCTGGGAGTGAAATCAGGTCATTTGGAGGAAAAAGATTAATTACATTTTTTACTGTCTTAATATTTTGCCCTCATGTATGCATGCATGAGATGACCATGTTACTAACGGAGGTATAACAATGAGAGTTTGGGATCTTTGAAGCCGGATCCATGGTAAATTTCTTCTCAGAAAACTGATAGGAATGTTTACGGCTCGCTAGTCACAATTTGCCGGTGCAAGCACAGCCCAACGAACTCTTCACAGCTGGAAGACATTCTACACGTCAGAATGAAACTTTTCGACGGTTTTCGTTACATTACATATGAATATGTACACGAATCTCTTAAAATGTCACAGGGCTTCAGAATACTTGTAAGTGATTTTTGTACAATTACTTTGCAACATTTCGAACAACGGCAAAAGCCAAAACGTGCGCTTCATGTACGAAAGCTTGCTCTTTTTTTTCTAACGATTTGAATTCTCGTTAACAGCTGATCGACGTAATTTTCCGAGAATTGCAGCGACGTTTGATGTGAGCGCAACCCTAAGAAGAAATTTGTAGATCACATAGTGATTGAAAGCATTCAGTTTGTTCTGATCATGTGAACACTTCAATCATCGTGAGAAAAAAAATGGCTTTCAGATCGGTCGCCAGGTCAATGTCTTCGGTGCATAAAAAACGATTTACCGTTGGCAAACTGACAGGAGCTGTACTTCTAATTTAATTTAGCAATCAGTACTATCACGCAACCGAGGCCTGACAATCACCTAAGTTGTGCTGGACAAACCCATCAAAACAAGGCTAAGTTTCTGCAGTAACTGTTGATCGGGATATTGTATCAGATTTATCGATGCCGTTCGCAGTGACTTAGTGATTTCAGTCAGCAAGGAAGATGACTAATGGTCTCTCATAGACAACAAAATTCGCCTAATTATTGCAGTATTGCGAGTCTGCACACAAAATGATGGCTTCAGCTGCAGTAGAGCAGTCAAAATTAATTAAAGGAGCATAAGGACGTTCGTAATTCCTTTAAATTTTAGAAATCGAGAAAACGATGTTTAAGGAAGACAAATTCTTAGTTTTTATTGTGAAATTGACAATGGAAAATTGCCCGTGTAACGAAAACACGTAACAATTGAGAAACTTGTTATTCAAAAATTGTATGGGAAGTATTGTTGAGAGTATCGCGTAAAATTATTCTCGAAGTGCTGAATTCTTGCATTAAGTACTTATTACACAAGTTACTCTTTAATGAAATGAAACAGAATATTCATACGGTTGGCTGGTATGGTATTTCCTATCTTTGCTGATGTTAAACCTTATTATCAAATTATTGAGAACATCACCATTCCTCAAAGGCAAGTATTAAATGCAGTTAATGAGCAGTCGACCAGAAAATAGCATCCTATATATGAACTTACATTCTACACGAACAATGCTTCATGAAATAAAATTTGGGTATCGCAGAGATGAAATAATTTCTTAAAATCAAGGCAGTTAATTTACCTCTCAGCGGACAGAAGACTATAACGAATTTCTGTTTGATGCCTGAAACTCCCTCATAAAATGCTCTGCTTTTTCGTGAATAAAATATTGAATTTTATGGAAAATTATTAGCATTTTGTTACTCGCGGAGATAGGTCGAATTTAGAGGTGAGTAGAACTTATTGTTTAGTAATCCAAGCAGGACACTTGACGTAGAATTTTTGGATGAGCATCTTTTTCAATTTACTTGACAGCAAAAGACATCTACATACAAATTCAAGAACTAAAATTCCTTTGCATTGAAAGACAGCTTAAGATCAATCAAGGGCTCTGAGATTCGTACGCATGATGTCAAAATGGCCGGGAAAATTTACGTCTAACTTCGGGTCTACTTTACGTTTGAAAGCTGAATTAAGGACAATTACCTCTTCTTCTCTCCAGGTTATCAAATTTGTAAAATGTTCTCAAGCGAGTACGGTACACGAACCACTTAGTCTCACAGACTTGAAAAGAAAAAAATCCTTTGTCGCATAAATTGTTTTT